>JACXGJ010001812.1:0-75935 GCA_016801105.1 Esox niger
GAATGGGAGCGAAATAAGCTATACTTATACTTACAGTCTAAAACATAAAACTGGCTAAGGATTTCACAGGCTCCTACATTTACCTATGACAGAATCTTCCCTGAGTGCTGGTTGCACATCCCCACTGTACAGGATTTTAAGATGAATGAGCTCTCTGCTCCTGAATTCTGTCCACCTGAGACTGATATCTTTACTTCCGCCATATCGGACAACACCCAATGAATAATAAACTCAAAGACTGAGGTACTTAACTTAAGCAGGTGTGTATTCCATGAGTGACATTCCGTGTGGTTGGACACTGAGTGGGACAGAGTGGACTCCTAGCCTAAATCCCAGTAGAAACATTTCTTTATGATTTCACTTTTTATTACATAAGAATGAATTGCAGGAAAGAAGCAAAACATTACATATTCCAGCCAAAGTCATATTAGTCATCCACAAGCATTTTACAGTCAGTCCACATGATTTAATCAGAAGCAAATACTTTTTACCCTTGGTTGCCCTGTAGAGAGCTAACTTGTTTAAGTGCAATCCTTCATTTTGTGTCAGTAGAATGTGCTAGAATGAATGAGGTGAGTCTCAGGAATGAGTTTCATGGTAAATTAGTCTCCTGTGAGATAGCTTTGTTTGTTTTCTCGGAGCCCAGCTGGTAGCATGAAAAACTGATTTCTGGAATGGCAATGAAGTGAAGCTGAAAGAACATACTACTCTTCTACTGCCAAATTTCATTGTTCTTATCACCAACATGTATGTAAGTCAAAAACATTTTAGGTGTGCCTCACCCGTTCCTACATCACGCAGTATTTAATATACAGAGCAAGTGTCAGGTTTGAACTCATTTTGAGGGTAATAAGAGCGCTAAACTCATTATGTTCCCTTGCCATTAGAAAAGGTTACTTGGTCAGAGGGGACATTTTAATTCTGGCTTCCATAGAGTTGTTCAGTCCAAGGAAGGTTAGGGAGGGAGGGAACACTTTAGTATTCCGTACCAGCCTGGGACTTTGGGGCCTTGAAACGGAACAGAATAGAATGTTTTTTTCTGTTCCTTCTTGTTGGAAAAAGGGCCAAGTGAACTCATTTCATTTGTATTTCTTTTTCTTCTAACTCAGCCAAAAGATCAAGGATCAAAGCCTTAGAGGTAAGTGCGCTGCAGACAGATCAAGAGCTTAGTCGTTCGTCTGAGATGGGAAATTGTAACTTGTCTATTCCATCGCTCTTCTTCACAGAGAAGCGATCGAGAATTGTGAGGAGTCTCATGAGCCTTGCCGACTTCAACAACGAAGGAGATAAATTGGACAAAATCTTTGCCCTTCAAGCCTAAAGTATCTTCAATTATTGCTCTACACTGAAAATGACTTGTTTTTTGGGGGATTTGATTGAATTCATTAGTAATATCAGGTGTCCCCAATTGCATAAATCCAGATTTTAATGTTTGATGTTCACTGTCAAAATAATAATATGTATAATATTAGTCCTAAATAAGGATTAACAACAGCCTGATTTGTCCCATAGGAAAATGTTCAAGTTATGCTCAATATAGCATTCACATGGATGCCTTGTACCACTGGGGCTACTCATCTGTCTGATGCAGCAGGCGTACTATTCTCCTAACCTACTGACTGAGCCGAGTAACATAGCATCAGCATGCTTGGCTCTGCTGATTCCAAGTCTCCAAGCCAAGACCAGTCACTCAAACAGCACTCGGCTTTCATTGAGTGCTGTGAGTAATTCATTCAAACACGGCCTGTTTGTGTTCAGATTATCCACTGCATTCAGAAGCCAAAGAGACCCATCTCTTTCCCCATGCACACACAATGAGGGAGGGAGATTTTTACACTAACGCACAATGCTGTAATCAAATAAAATAGCACACAGCATTCTTATGTGATTTCCTCAGGGAAGCTTATGAAGATTAATGTTTTTATTTCCCGGGCTTATAAACTTCACCCAACCTCTCTTTTTCCACGTTAATTTGATTTAACACAATTCCTGTGGGGAGACAGTGTCATTTAGAATATGTACCCACTCAGACACACACATACACACACACACACGTGCACATACAAGCCAATGCCATACTATGACAAAGCATTAAAGGCTTGCTTCATCCTTCAGTGAAACAGTACAATGCATCAATGCCTCACATACACAACCAGTATTTGTAGCCGTATCCATAAATTAATTCTAGATCTTTTGTATAAAGTATAAAGATTCCAAATTGAAAACAGAAATGCATCTTTCGGGTTACAGAAATGCATCTTTCTTAAGTAGGCATTTAAGAAAGTTGCAGTATGTCATTTTTTCTGATTGTTATTTTGTACGGTTACTGATTTTCAATAAGAGGACAAAACTATAGACTTAAACTTTCCTGGAAAACAGTATACAGTTAATATATAATTTCCAGTTGCTTCTCATAGGGCCTCAGAGATGTTTTTATTGAGAATGTGGGTTGTGTGTTTCATTACTCTCTATGGTGTATTCAACACATTTATTTTTCAAACAGTCAACCAAAGAAAAGAGGCACTGTGTCTGTGGGCTGGAGCACTAAAAATAGCCTCTTTGAGTGAATCTCTCCCTCTCCCTGGAATCTTTGAATCCCCCGCCCCCCCCCTCTATGAGTCATGGTTAGGGAACATCCTCCAGCAAGGGGCCATGTCATTATGCCATCTCCCCAGAGCAGTGTGGCATTAGTAGGATGTGTTTATCACATGCAGGGAGCTGTGATCTGAGAAGGAGGACCATCATCCGCCACTCAATCACAACTGGGTGGCCTCCGCGGGTGTGTGAATGTGTGTGTCGGGTGGGGGGAGGTCATGACAGGGTCCTTTCCGTGCATTATAGGGTGGAGATAATGGGACAGCTGCACACTCGCACTCACCCCCTCCTGGAGTGCAATGCCTGTGCCCTGTCTCTACCCCCTGTAGCGGTGCCAAGCAACAGCAGATGCCAGCTCTCTCAGATGACCAATGCCCTTACTGTTAGGTTAGCAAAGATGAGGGCAGTGCCCCTCACAGTGTTCTGAGAGCAGATGACAAGTGCCCTTATTATGCGCCCATATTATCTAAAGCCACAAAGGTGAATTCAGACCTTTACATGTTCTGGATTTGGTTGCCGATGATGCAATGACAAGGCAAGTGGAATATTATCAGCAAAGGTGACAAAACAAGGGACTTGCACGAGACAATGCAGCACCAACAAGGATTGACATAACAGCATGAGCTAAATGCAATTAACTCTCTATGTTCAAGAAAATAACTCGTCGGTCTTGTGGTGTCAACTGGTCATTTATGATTAACTTCAATTAGGAATGAATAGGAAAGACAATGGTTAAGGTCAGCCATATTCTAAATGGAGTTTTGGAGTGGTGATCACCGCCTCAACCAGTAAAACATAAAGTCCTTTTAATCATGGTTTGAAGTGTAAATAATGGGAAACCTGGGAGGAAATGTAGTGGAAGGCCATTGTGTTGGGCGCAAACCTGATGTATAAACAATGAGATTAAGAATCAATTCTCATTTTCAATGAAGTCATGACAAAAAACAAAATGGAATAAGCAATAGTTCATTAAGTCACGTGGAATAAAGTGATACATAATTACAGATGGATAGGATGCATAAGTGATCATAATATGAGGTAATACTATATAAAAATGGAATAGGGTGTAAAATTACTCAGCATATGAGGTGACATAAGTATAGTTGTAAATGAGATAAAAAGATGCAGTGATCAGTTTGTTGCTTAGGAAGTTTGATTTGGAAAAAAAAAGGAAGTTTAATAATTCCAGACATTGGCGGCAGAAAACTGAAAAGAATGCAAACGGAAGAAGGTGTTGACCACTGTTACTGTAGGTATCAAACAGAGTGCAGCATTCTGTTAGGTATTCTGATATTGAGGAGTGAACTGAGGTGAAGAACGGATTTGCCTAAAAGGGGCTATTTCTTCAAAGTGATGATTTATTAGGAGAGTGTCGATCTCGTCATAAGAGTATTCGTAATCGTATCCATTTGTCACAAGTAATGCTTGTAATGGGACATTCTCACATGGCCAAGTAGGGACACTGAGGAGGTTGCAGCCCACTCTATCATAGCTTCACTAACCCCCATGAGATTCCGGAGTGCTCTTTCACCGTTTGACTGCTACAGATGTGTGCACATAGGTCACCTGTCGGTTGGTGAGACGTGCATCAGTGCTGCTGATGGGCAAGTGGCGTCCACCCATTCATGACTTGCGCATGTCACGAACTCTAATGGGCACGGTGTCTGTCCATTGCAGATATTCTCCCACACTAAACTATTATAAGAGCAGTACAATTTTAAGAACAATAATACCCAAGGTCTTACGCTGCTATATTATTGTGCTGGGGGAGTAGGGCATACCTTTTCCCAGTCTTCTGTCGTTTTAAACTTGAAGGACATGAGGTCATGACTCACAACTGTGGAGTACCAGGCTTGACTCGTTGCGGTCTCTGTCCAAAGTCCTCCTGGTTGTGTTGCAGACCAAGACGATACCTGACGATTTCAGCTGCCACTCTGCTGACCCCCCTCTCCCCCAGTCTGTCTCTTTCCTTGTCCATCTGGTCATGCCTCCGATCTGGACTAGGTTTAAATAGACTCTCGGCTGAGCCCACATGCATCAAACTGTTACAATTTGGACTCTTAATATGTTCACCCGGCACAGCCAGAAGAGGACTGACTGGTCACCTCTCGGAGCCTGGTTACTCTATAGATTTCTTCCTAAATGTCGGCTTTCTTAGGGAGTTTTTCCTAGCCACTGAAGTTCAACACTACTGTCTGCTCCCTGCGGTTTAAGGCCGGGTGTTTTGTAAAAGCACTTGGTGACAACTGCTGTTGTAAAAAGGGCTTTATAAAATATATTTGATTGATTGAATGACACCTACTAAAACCAATGCCAGAAACAACTTCCACTACAATATCACCTCACCATAGCGAAATAACAAGAAACCAGGCAAGCCTAGTTCAGCCAGCCCACAACAGTATGTGTTGCCCTCTCGAGATTCAAACCTGAGTCACTTGCATGGAAGGCTGTGTCGTTAGCCACTACACCACAGAGCTGTACATTTGTGGGGTGTCAGTATAGCCTCGTGTCTATCCTGAACAAATCCTCTTTTGCCACTGGCCGTTTCAAGAGCTAAATGGCCATTCGTGAATGATATTGATACAGTTAAACTGCCCAACGTTTCTTACTAAGCTTACCTCCACCACAAATAGCGTCTATGAACTGTATGGCGTTTGCCACTGGCCATTTTAACAGCATATTAGCCTGTAATAGGCTTGCTAGTATTTAATATCTTCCTAGGAATATTCATGAGACTTGAGCAATTGCTAGAGAGACAAAAGATGTCATTTTCCATGCTAGAAAGAGTTGCAATATAACCGTATACAGTTTAGTTAAGGCTTACTATAACGTAACTACTGTATGTTGTAGCCAGCAAATGTATTTGTCTATCCTGACCCAAAATGCATGCATGAATGTGTTCTTAAAAATCCACTAGAAACAGTCCCAATATAACCGAAAACTGTTTTATTTCAGACTTATTGTAATGTAGATACTGAAGGTTTCAGGCAGCAAAGTTTTTGTCTATACGTAATAATTCATAATGCGTACTTTGCTTGGCCGGTGATGAGATCCGAACACAGGACCTATAGTTTGCAGGATTGCTTCACTAACCACTACGTTATTTAACAAGGGGTACTTAGTCAGTGAGTTAGTCACTCAGAGACATTAGCTCTTTTTAGCCGGCTCCGCTTACACAGTATGGCAAAAAAATAACTATGTTGATGGCTAGCTATCAAATGAGATTTTAGCACTGAGTAACGAATTGACGAAGAGGTGAAAGTGAATGCAGGTGGCATTGTGAGTGTATGTATATGGGAGAGTTTTCCCTGAGAATCCAATCATAAGATCAGGCTCAATGAACACCCTCACCCATGTCTTTGCTGATATCACAATCATTAAACTAAGAGCTTAGCATTTCCCGCCGTGTGAGTGATGTGAGAAAAAACGTTTACCTTTATCCGATCCCAAATCATGATGTTAAATAATCGGATCATATCCGTATCCAACAGATTCCTCATATCCGCAATGATACTTGTTTTGAGTATTTGGCCCACCCTGACCATTCATACTGTATGTATGATGGCTTCACATGCCAATATGCAGTTTGTCTAGAAAATGTATATTTGATGCACCCTAGATTTATGTTATACCCTACTTTTGATGTTACTACTCAACCCCCCAAAAATCTTTTTAATCTTACTTAACATTGATACATTATTTCTCTGTAATTCATTGAGATACCAAAGTCAAACATATCAACAAATCCTTCCTCATAGGAACCTTTCATCAGATTCAATTTCATGCACATTCCGCTTAAATCGTAGTCTTTTCTTGTCTGGGATTTGTGAAGAATCACTCCCATTTAAAAGTTCAGCAATAGCTCACACAAGATGTTTAAATGCAATGAGGCTTGCTGCTGGCTTTATTCTGCCATAAACTGTTGTTTTCACCAGACATAATAAGCTAGTAGAAGTGTTTTGATTACTGGCTAATACTACTGTTTGTGTCAGTTTGTATATTACCGTCTGTATGTATAATGTTTGACTAAAGATCAAATCATTCCAAAGAAATAATGGAAAATGGACAAAGCTGAAAAAGGAGGACAGGTTGTTGAAGAACAGGTTGACACTTTCTCAAGTACACGTCCTTTCTCTACACACACACCTAAGATTGGTTTTGATTAAATTCAATTTTAAATAAGTCCAATCACATAAGTCCAATAAGAATCCTATAGAATGGTTCCTAATCTAAGTACACCACAACCAATCAGAATGCATTGCTCATGGTGCTGTAAAAAAGCATAATCTTGTTAACATTAGGAAGAAAACTTTTATTTGATTTCATAAACAAGTATATAATAATGCTTTTCTCAACAATGCTTCCTGCTGGAGGCTTTAAAATGCCAAGGATAGACTGTATGCAACTCTGACGCATATATTTGGTTAATTTTTATACCATTCAAAGGCAGAACTACAACCACCATCGTTTATTTTTTACTTTTCTTGGGAAGTAATCCAGTTCTGTCAGTATCAACAGAGTAAGCTATTCACGTCTTGTAAAATAATTTTTAAAAATCCAGACAGCTTACAGGAAAACACGTGACCTTTTCTCATTGCACTAAGTCGGAGATGAAGAATAACAGACACAATAGCTAATAGCCTATGCCTACATTTCAGTTGGTAGGCCTATACTGTCTTGGGCAAAAAGGTAGGCCTAACTATTGAAAGTATCGTGCTTAGATTCTTAGATGCTAAGATTATTTGAAAACAGAGATAGTTTAAAAGTGAACAAGACACACAGAGATTGGATATGACATGGTAATGTTGTCATGTGGGACTTTGGGGGAGGGGCTGCAAAAGACAGTCCAGTAGTGGATCATACAGTACATGTTCACTACAGAGTGTTGCTTTGAATCAGCAGAGGTTGGGGATCCGTGGTCATTTAATTATGACCAGTTCTGAATGGAGAAGGCGTCTCTTTTTTGGGTATTGTTGGGAAGGCTTAGGGGTGGTAGAAAAGGGAGAAAGTATATAGGGGAGAATATAGGCGAAAAGTCTCTGATCTAGGATCTGGTTCTTGCAAGAACTAAGCTAATAGTTAGTACATGTGCTTATGGGAATCACCATCTTAGTTTGTGATTTTTGGCGGAGGACCTCTCAACCCCGAGGTTTAACTGTTGCGCTGAGCAGCAAGGAAATACATCTGGGCTCATTTGAGCTAACAAAGAAACATCTGTGTCTGTCTTCATTCCAAGTCTCACGTGTCAGCTACCATTGCTCATCGCTACAATATGTTGGACACGTATTGTAGAATGTCTTAGCATGGCTTTTCCGTAATATGCGTGGCATTAGAAGAGTGTCTGTAGAATGAAATAGGATGGAATTGAATGCCACATTTTCTTGGACCCGCATACATAACACTTGCTCAACCACTACAAAATCCACACATTAAATGCTACGGTGCAACACGTTCTTTTTCTTCCATGTGGTAGTGCCCATAGATTAAATAAACAAGCATTATTATTTATTCAAAATTGTGATTCATAATTTACTTTGGGTTTCAACCACAAGTTTGAATCAGGCATACATTTTTCTTTAATTCAAATCACAGTATATTTCACACTGATGCAAATTGTAAAACATCGCAACACTATTTAGTGTATGTCAGATGGACAATTTGTTCAACTGGGCAGTTTTTTGGCAACCAGGGAATTACAACAATTGTACTTGTTCCAGTCAAAATAACATTCCGGTTTAAACCAAAATGACAAGGCTGTGGAGTAGAAATCAATATTACCACTCCACAACCATATCCCTATCTTTATAACTGTGGATGACATTTGACATTTTGTGAAATTACAATGCAATCTGATTGTTATTTTGGGTATACGGATCACTTTTGTTCAAAATGTTCAGGGAATTTTTTGTTAAAATAGATTTTGCTGAAGGAAGAATATTACATATTCATTAGAGAAAGGTGTGCATTCTTCAGGTAATCCATATTATAAATAACGCACAATCCCTTAGGATTTTCATCTGCACACAGCATCCCCCCAAATCTCTTAAATCATGCATAACCAATCGATTTTGCAGCATGGGAAGTGTCTCTTCCACCCAGGGGCACAGGCAAGCTTCCAGGATACATCAGCACATTACATGGCAGCAGCCCCATAAAAACAAAGCGCATTAGTTGCCCGCTCCACCTCCCAGCACAGCATTCGCCTCAACAAACCCCACTGATTTCTGGGTACCATAGCCACCCAGGCATGCCAGTTAAAAGGTGTGACATACTCCCACTTGACAAGAATCCACTCCAGGAGATGACGCAGTGAGGGTAGGATCCCGGTAAATGGCACTGTTATGTAACTTAAGTGTGTACAACTCAGCATCCCTGTATCATGAGTCCATATCACAGACTCGCTCTATGCAGCAGGTGTCATTTCCCTAGTATAATATAGCAAAAGAATTGCCAGTCTTATAACTTATAGTCACCCTAGCAGAGCTTTACACTGCTGACTGTACACTGCAGTACTGGCAACATCAAAGCAATAAGAAAGAGCACTCCAACTACAGAGATGTACGTTTTTTATCAGCCAATTACTCAATAATCTTTTCTAATTAACTTCCAATGTCTTTCTCATAAGGGCCCCGCTGAATCTTCATTCAACAGAAGATATCAGTAAACTGTTGGATCACTGAATTTAATTGTGACTAGCACTAATACTAAATGATAAATTAATCCTTTTTAATATTGAGTTAATTCTGCAAACCAATGAACCAAGATAATAATTGCCTCGGATTTAATAGAAAGACCAAAGCTAGTTCATTATAACAGACAAATCTTTATGCCAATATTCTATACGATGAACACTGATCACAATTTATTTGGAGACAGATGACCTATGCTCCAGGACAAAGACAATGGGGCTAGCACGAGTGGGACAAAAACATAGGGATCCATTTTAACAATCCTAGGGCATGTAGAAGTACTCTCAAGGGTGTGTCATAATATATGTGCTATTTACAAATCAAGACTGATGATTGCAGTAGCTGATGTTTCTGCAAACGGGTTTGATTCCTTTCAATGACAAAAGTGGATAAAACAAATTGGTTTGCCAGAACACAGAACATAACTCCTCTCTTGTGACCGATCGGAACATATAGTGTATCTTCAGTAATTAAGATAATTGACCCATATTCCTCAGCCCCAATATCTGCTTATAGCCAATTGACCCAGACAGCTAACCTCCAGAACTCTTAACATAACAGCCCTGTTACCCTCATTCACAAGGTTTTCTGATTGTGCACCTAATGGAAGTAAGAGATGGCCTACATATGCATTATTTCATAAGAAAAGTGTAATGACATAAATGATAGACAATAATGACAGACCTTTAGTCAGATTATTTTCTTTGAGATAATGCATATTTAGGCCTTGTCTGACCTCCCATTATGCGCAGAATGAAAAAGTGTTGTCCAACTTAAGAGGAAATCGGCTTGAGAAACTTAACACAACACAGATGTGCTAACTAACTCTGAGCAAAGGACCATAAATAGGATGTGTTGCCTGTTACTGATGGGCCCCACACATCCTGTCCATACCTCCTGCTAGGAGTTGCCCATGACTGTCATAGGCTATATGGATAGGACCATTGACCATAGGTTGGAACATACCATACAAGGGTCTTTTGTAAGATAAACCTTTCTTATTGGAGGGTATTTGACTATGTAATGGCTGGTTATGACCATTGGCCGCCTCCCTTGTATTCTGGTATTAAGACTGTGTTCCTTCTGTGTTCATTGGAGAGAGAGAAAGGAAAGAACTATGGAAGGTTAACATCATTGTCTCATGATGAATAAAGATGGCTCTCCCCTGACTTCTGGTTGCATTACTTTTGTTCATGGATATCACGTGGACAGAAGCTAACAAACTACATGGGGTTGTGGTCCAGAGTATTGTTACACTGATAAAACGCCAAACTACGGAAGACAGGTGACAGAATTATAACTGCATCCACAAGATGGTTGTAACTTGGCCTAGACCAAACTGCATGGCTTAAGGAGGAGCCAGTAAACTCTAATGTTAATGGATTTCCGTTAAGGATCTCAGGTCTACAATTAACAGATGTTCTATTCCTACGGTGTACTGTATACAGTAGAAGCACACTGTAAAAGGAATATTGGGACTCTTGTCAGCTCTTGTCGCATTGAAGATGGAAAAGTCCTGTTATGTACTGGTGTCCACCATGGGCGTGGCTGTTGACCTGCCTCCTGTGGACTGTTGTTTTTGGATTGTTGCAAATGAAGAGGGTCCAGGTATCCCAACAGCAGAAGCTTGCTACTAAGCACAGTCCGCTAAGATGCTCACACCAAATCCATCCCTGCCAGCAATTGACGACCAGATTACAAAAACGCAGTGTGTTTGGGTACTCTGAAGAAGAAAACGCTCACCCGAAGTTCTAGAATGTAACCGCAGACATGGCCCATAACATTCAAGACTCACTAAACGAAAAGAGCCCTTTCTCGGCTGGCGTCACTTGAGAAAAAAATCATCTTTTTTTACTTGAGAACCTCATGTTTCCGGGAAGTCTGCCATTTGAATGGGCAAAGGTCTGCAGAGTCACTGACAGTGAAGATCATAAGGGATACCAAGCAGACGGCAGAGATGAAGGGAGGGTCTGAGATGGAGTTCAAAGCAGCAATAAAGTACAGAAGGGTGAAAAATGTAAGCCCTTCCCCCGATCTCGTCGTCTATCCCAATTGCCCCCTGGCTCTGTGCCTTGCCAGATTGGAATACTCTATGGTCCCATGGAGTGCCCACCTTTTGGATTGATTGAATTAAAGAGTCCAAATGTCAAAAACTGTGTTGACTGCAAATGTCTGCAAATGCCACATGGCACTCATACTTTATGCAGGAGTCAGTGCAGAACATGCATTGCAGTGTACTGTATGTACACTGTGCGTATTTTAGCCTACATATGTAGGTTCAAGTGACACATGTAGTTACTGTTCCAATAAATACACATATTTCATTTAAATATCTACACCATACATTACAGTTAAGAAATTGGTTCAATTCATTTTGGGGGGCGCTTCACTGCAGTCAAGGTTCAATAGAATTAAGCCTGTGCCTTCAAACATGAGTAAGCATGTGGACATTGAAATTGTAGTCTCTGATAACCTGTTACCTGTGGGTCAAGATGCCATCTCCCGAAAAGTACTAGAAATTCTTACAATCTCAGACGAAAAAGACCTCTATAGTACAGTAATAAGCAGCTGGCTTATAATTTGCAAATTGTTATCCACGATAGGCTTTAAAGATAAAACAACCTAAGCTGGCATTTATATGTATGATTTGTGGTAAACACTAAAGAATTCTTATGTGGTGCAATAAACTATACAGGTAGGGAATAACATAATGCTAGCACTTACAGTAGGATTATATGGATAATATATCTATAGCCCATGTGTTTAAACATGTTAAAGCAACCAGAAACATTTCATCCAAATGCTAATGGGACTCTATCTCAAACATCCTTGGCCCATTTCTTTGCAAATGCCCTGGTAGTTTGACAGCAGGCATGTTACAATGAAAAGCTTGTTGATGTTTCTGTAAATTGCAAGAGGAATGCTGGAGTGAAACAACTTCACCCTCCGAATCACCCACTCCACACGGATCGTTGGCGTCAGATGTACTGCCACTGTTGGCGTGTGATTCTGCTTTGACAGAAATGGGGGATGGTACACCTTCCCTAGACACGCTCATCGATGAGGACCCCTTATCAGCCATACTGCCATGTCTTCGGTAAGAACGATTAATCAATCAAATCAATCACATTTTATAAAGCCCTTTTTACATGAGCAGTTGTCACAAAGTGCTGTTCCCGATACCCAGCCTGAAAGGATGCCTGTGTGAAAAAGTATTTTAGAGCCTCAAAAATTCATTAGAGAACAAAAAAGTAATCAGCCCATGAGGAGCCATTGTCACTGAGGCCTTCCTTGTGCAGTGGGATTTGTAGTTGGAGATCTCACTCTGCAGCACCTACGCTCTGTGCAATCCATGATGACCAGTTTGTCTGGGTTTAATGTAATTGTTATACATCCTTAGCACACTTGTTGTTCACTTTACAATCATTTAGCTTATAGGACATGCACTATTATTACGTAAGCTGTGGCATTTTGTTTTCAGGAGGTTGTGCCTGTAATTTAATAATGTGCCTGTAATTTAACTTTGTATCAAGTACAGTATTTTATTGAACACAATGGATCCACTTCTAATGAAAATGTATATTGATGTGATTTAATTTAATTCAACTAATTTACGGTATGATAAAAATCAAAATCATACCCAATACTTGAAAGAAAGTGTGACTCGCTCCTCCGAGTTGCCTTTGCAGCTGGAGTAATGTACCCACCCTGGCAGACGCTGGCTCAATCGGTCTCTTTAAAAAGCCACTAGATGGTCATTAGTAGAATATCTGTTGGAAGGAATGACACAAGAGGACTGATAAGAACATATAGGAAAAACAATAATAATGAACTAGCCATTCACAACATACAAGTTCCGTTGGTTTGTCGTTAACCTACCAAGCGCAGAACCGTTTATCCTCATCTGATTCTGCAAACCGCTGCAGACCAAAACATCTTCTGACAGTCATCTCTTCCAGCTTTCTCCTAAGCCCGGCTATCTCACTCTGCATTTCCTCCCTTTCAGACTGTGCCAAGTCAACAGCTAAGTGAATAGCTGTTGGCTCCGGTACTCCACAGTAGTCACGGTCCTGGGCTCAGTACATATAATTAACTTCCCCTCCACCGATGGATCCATCATCTGTATGTTAGCTCCGTCTCTCTTTCCTCCCCCAAACACTCGGCATGACTTCAGAACATAATTGTTCCAGTGGAGAAGTGTCACAGCCTCCTTAGTAAGATGACACAGCTCTCCAGTAGTTGGTTCAACTACATGGAAGAAAAAGGCCTGGCATACAACTTGGAGAGCCTTTGCTGGTGGTGAAGTTGTCTCACTCGGATGTTGTTCTTCCACTTCTTTTGTAGCACATCATTGGCAGGGAAAGCGTGGAATGACAGACTTGAGGGTTTGGCAGAGGAGCTGACCTCTCGTCTTAAATGTCATCATTTTTCTTCATGGTAAACATTGTGATCAGCCTCATGGTGTAATGTTTACGTTATACAGCACCTAATAGTTAGTAACGGCAGGGATAACATTAGCCAGGGAGCAGATGAATAAAAAAAATAATAATTTGAACAAACCACCAAACAGAAGCAATACTTATAGAACAATACTACAATATTTTATAGAAAAGCACTTAATTGTATATCTGATCAAAAATAGGAGAATGGAGGTAGAGAAATATCAACAACTTCAGGAAAACCAATGGCTTAAAAGAGGAAATAGATAAACAAAAGCATATCGCCGTGAATCACCTTTCCCTAACACAAGCATGTTGCCAAAGAGGATTTGAATTGACAATGGACATCTATCCAGGCTCATTATCTTTGTGTATTGCTACACCCAACTATTCACATAAATCAGGTCACTCCATTAAATGAAGTTTATTGGAATTTCTCCATAGCTCACCAACTTAAAATAGTTACAAATGTTAGCGATTATACATGGTCTATTGGTCTGTGGAATATTTAACTGCGCCTTAGCAACATTGGCATCAGAAAGCTCTGACCTGAGGTTGAAACACTGCAGACAAGAACCTCTCATCCAGTCCTGTAGGAGACTGCAGAGTAGTCTTTTGCTGCCTTTTGCGGTCTGCTACAGGTAATGCAGCCGCCATCATAACCACGTCTGACCACATCTGACTACATCTTTAAGCTCGGGTTGGCCTGTGAGCTTTGTGTGAGTGCGGGAGAGAGTGATGTACTTGCTTGGTGTCAATTCTAGATCAAAATAGTAGTACTGTAGTTTCATCATGTGGCTCTGAATATGTGGACACATTCAGGTTTTTCTTGTTGACTGTTGTTAGCGTCTTGTAATCTGCCTCAGATTTTAAGGCACACAAGCTGTCCACATAGCTGTGTAACTTGTCACACTCATATACAAGACCAATATTATTTTTCAGGAAGTATCCAGTTTGCTAGAATACTGTGTACCTGACATTTAACATCTTGTTTGGGTATCTGACAATGATCATGTTACAATGTAAATCATTTCATTCAGATCCTTAGGATCCATAACACCCTCTGTCCACCATTCTTCACATTCCATTGAGATGACCCTGCCTTCAGGTTCTTGACTTAGCGGATCATTGTGCTACTATTCAGTCCAACTCCTACTTTAGACTCTTCGTTGAGCATGGACCACTGGCTCTGCATCACTTCGCCACACTTCTATTTTTTACATTGAAATTATGTCATCCTTGGAATTCAATGGCAGAAAATGACACCAAACATGACCAAGGACGCCTTGATGGTAAAAGTATGTTTGATATCATCTTGACCAAGGATATCATAGCCCCGCGGATTGTCATTTTTTGGAGAACAATACAAGTCACTGTATTTCTGAATACCATTGGTCACAAATGAGGTGATTTCATATTTTGTAACCCAGGCCTTATTGTGACATCTGCTCTGTCTTCCTGCTTCTATGGTTTGTCATTGGGTGTCACATGGGCAACAGCATTGTTTAGCTACAACTTTGCCCCAAAGAGGTATAGCAAGAGGTCATTTTGCATATGACAAGGGGCTTTTTCATGTGTGTATGTGTGGCCACAGTGGTTAGAAGCATTCGTCTCAGTAGCACATCCTTGGTTCGTGGGACCACCAGCGTGCTGGTTGCTTTGAATAAACAAATAGACTTGCATGTAGAAATATTTACCACAAAGCTTTTTAAAGACTAGGGTTTAGATTAGCCTAGATTGGAGTAGCCCATTTTGTCTCCATCCTCTCTGTTCTTTTACTTCAAGGGGGCATCGCTTGTGTCTTGCAGTACTGGGTTGGGTGCACTAGTACTTTACATCATTATGGCATTCATAAATTAGTTAATTTAAGCACCTTCTGAGGAAATGCTTTACATGTGCTTAAAGATCTACTAGCTTATCACCATGACATTGAAATTAATGACATGCATCTGAAGGATTTTGTTTGGTCAATATTGAAAGCAAATTTGTTTGCGAGTGGGAAAATCACCTTGGCAGCACTCCTGAGGACACTCCACACTCCATGCCATCTCCTAGTTACTATGTCAACTCTGTCAGCTGTCGCTTATGCTATTCCTAGTAGCTTCCATTTTGAACAGCAAAATGAACTGCTGATGGTACAATTATAGCATGACTGAGTTAAGGACAAAAATAAATTGAAATTTAGACATGATTTGGAGCCAGCTAAACAAAGGCTGAAGCAAGACTGAATTGGTCAAGGATGGAAAGCTCTCAGTGGAGGATTTGCTCAGGGAAGGTGATACTGTAACGCCTAGGGGATCATTTCTCTTTTGGTTGCGCTCCGGATACATTTGACATTGTGGGAAATTTATGGCTGTTGCCAAAGTTTAATTTGTGGGACCCTCAGTTCTTTTAGTTGTTTGAGTGTGTTGCCCTCACTAGAAGGTGACCTGATACTGACAACGCTTTAATGTTGCTGTGTGTGTTGAGTGGCAAAGCTAAGGGGGCGTATTCCCCTGTTAGTGTAGCTTACAGTGAAATCTACTGAGTCAAAGTCAAAATAGATGTGTTACAAGCTTATCAGCAGTTTAATTGGTGGTGTTCTGCATTACTTTTCGAGGGTTGTGTGACTTAATTATACTTTTCAAGGGTTGTGTATATTAGGGATCACATCTGAGGTTATGGTTTTAGAAGATCACCATGTCCTGCTTTGCCTTGTGACTTTGATATCAATCACTCCCCATTTGTTACATTAGCTTTGTGTTACTGGTCAGAAGAGGAAAATAAGTCCCAGTAAAAGTTTCTCATGATACAGGAGCATTTCAATCATTTGACATGGTATCTGTGTTGCTTTTTTGCCAGGAGACTGATTCCGAAAATAGTCTTTACCTAAGTGATAGGTTTAAACACTGTCTGTCCCCCTGCACATCCTTGTGCTAAACTCAGATTTGGTGCAGGCTGAAGTTGAGGTGGGAATGCACTCTTGCTGTCTGTTGAGGGTGTTGACCTGACCTGCAGAGGTGGATATTAATGTCTTACAAGTAATGCAAATATTATTCTTTTTGAGTAAAATTATTTTTGTCTTATTTTTTTCTTATTTATTTACTTAAGTATATTTTTAAGAAAGGAACATTATCTGAACTTGGCTAAATTGTATCTACTCAATTTAGTTGAGTTCTTTTCTTTTGCCATTTAAAAGTAAAATCTTGACTTGCTAAGTAGTCTGATTTGTTACTGATTCCAGCTCTGCACCCCTCCCAACACCACAACGTGCTGCTTTGTACAGGCACAAATATCTATTAATTGTATAAACAGCTTGCTAGATGTTGCTGCTGCAACTGATACTACTAGTGCTTCAGCTACAGCACTGCAACCCATGATGGAGACAGCGATGCCGCAGCAACATACCTGGGTCAAACACCAGCAGCAGATTACAGTAGAGGCGATTCAGTTAGTGATTGTGATCCTACTACTAGCGCATGCAAACTAGCGCATGGTGCCAAAGTGCTAGGCAATGATGCAAAGCCAAAGCAGGGAGGGAAATTAGATAAGAGAACATCAAAAGTAGTAGCTTGTCAGTCATTTCAGGCCTAATTCCTCTACTTTTGTTGTATACGTAACTTCTCAAACATCTGAAGAAATACATCTCTGCAATTTGTTTGGGATTGAGTTTTAAAATCTTTCAGGGGGTATGCAACATTACTTAATGGCCCTCAAACATGATAAGGCCTCAAAGAAATGTCTGTTTAGCCTGGAAATTACATTTTTCCATAATAATCAACAGGTGAATGCTTCTTTGATGCCCTGGCATTACTTTTGTCATACCAGGGCATCAAAGGAGTCTGTACTGATAACGTACAGACACCTTCTAATAAAAAATGCATTCATATTCAGGTTTATGTAAGGCCCATGTCAGCAGCTGGGGAGGAAGACACTGTTAGGGTGAGCCGGGATACTGTCATGGTCATCATAGAGTTGCAGAGAAAAGTGAGCCGCTGGGAAAATTGATCCTCAAGTAAGGTAGCCATGACATTTCTATTTTCCTCACTATGCTGTTGGTTGTTGTGTAGTCCTATCGACCACCATGTGGCTTAGCAGCACTGTGTACTACTTCCACAGAGTGCTGCCACTGGGCATTGTTCTGTGTCAGTCTGTATTACTAACAATTATACTATATGATTATGACATGTTTTATCATGATGGAAGCTAGGTAGTACTGTGGCCAATGGCTGGTGTGCTGGTTTGGGTGAAAGTCAAACTTTTTCTTGAGTGTATTTCTAAATCAGCAACTGTAATTTCCCTCAAGCACTGTTTTACTCGAGCACCCGTTGAGTATTCTTACATCCTCCGCTGACCCCAGTGGTTTCCCGTCTTCCTCCCATGGGAAGCCTGATGACCGAGGTGTGCAGAGATATCCAGAGGTGCGTTGAGGTGGTCAACAATGACAGCACCGCTTCAGATACTGAACACCTTTATATGTTGTCTGGCCGCGTGGCCTTCAGGTGCAAAAACACCAGTGACCACATCGTGTAGATAGAATACCACCCGTGCCTGGGCTTCATTGAATGTGAACGGGCCATCCTGTTTGCTATGCACGGCGAGCACCTTGAAGAGTGGCTTGTTCGCTACTGTCAGCTGACTCAGCTTCTGTTCTTTGTATTTATCTATACAATTCTGTCAGGTTCCAGGGAAGAGGTATTGAAAAGCAGAGAATCTTTAAGCTTACTTCACTGCACTGTCAAAATTGCCCAATATACGTGTTTGACATTAGCACCACATTAATGTCAGAACAAAATGGAGTCCAGAATTTCTGGCGCATGGGGCTGTGAATCAGTCAGTTAGCAGTTACCGTTCCACTCTCCAGAGTGAGCTGCTCCCCCGCAGCGCTGGAGGCATGATTACTAATCACAGTGTGGAACTGCCTTCTCTTTTTTATTACTGTACCTCATTCACACTGGAGCCAGAGCTTTACTGATGACATTCCTTCACTCCCAGCATGAGGCCAAAATCAAGTACAATGGTGACACCTTAGTAAGAAGAAACTATAGATTAAAAGTATAAATTCAATCTATTTGCAGCAGTGTTTGTGTTGTTGTAGAATGTGAGGTGAATGCTAAACAGTTGAGATCTCAGGGGCCTCTTTTTAAATGATGTTTGTTTCAAGGGCATCTACTGTATCTGCACAAACAGAAGTCATAGAGACACTTAATGTTCACTGCACTATTTTATAACTAAACGCTAGATTCATTTTCTTCCAAACATCACAGAATGATTTAAGGGAAAGTTGATCTTCAAGTTGCTTGTGTTTTTCTTTAAGAGAGCATATTTCTATGGCCTCTTACATTTCCAAAGAATTTTTCACACTGTCATTAAGCCATCAACCTTACAACCTTACAGTATGCCGCACATAAGGTAGATGTCGGGAATCTGAACAACAAACAGTTATCAATTACAAACATTAAATTGGAAGAAATGTATCCCACAAGAAATGTAGGATGAAAACAAGGAACCGAAGGGAAAAAACAAGAATGGGTTCACTGGCGGGTTAGGATTTGTTGTAGGTAGTGTGTTTCGGCAGGTGTGACTATGGGAGTCACCATAACAGCATGTAAATATTATATCTACACTCGCCATTCTCTAATTGAATAATTTGAATGTCTTCACTTGATGTTGTCTCGGAGGATATTGGAATTACACTAGGCAGTACTACAAACGCAGAGAACATCACCATAAACCTCCTGCTCATTACCCAGGCTCCAAGGAGAAGAATGTGTGTGCCCTTTCTCTCTTTTCTTCTCATCCCATCCCTTCTCTTTTCATCATAAGGATTCGGTAATTATGTCCCCTCTCTCCCTCTCCGTAGTGTGACAGTAGCAGAGGCTCAGATGTAAATAGGCACTTAGATCCATGCTGCTTTGTGCTCCCGAGGTCGTGACAGAGGAACGTCTGATGTTCCCGCAATCTCCTGATGGGTAGGAGAGAGAGACTGGCCCATCCATATATCAGTTCTCCCGATGCCAGGGATGTGTGACGGATTGCTGTGGATGGGGGGCTGAGCCTGAGACAACAGGCTGCAGTGGCAGAAGGTTGTGGAGGGGCCAGGGAGGAGGGATGGAATAAGGGCAGAAGGGCATCACCACTCAGTGACTGTTGTGTAATTAAGGCTGCGCTAATTGTAGCGGCTGTTGCCGTAGTGACATAGGACAGGATCCGTGCTCTGGGCAGATCCCCCAGGAGAAAGACACTGAAGGGCCCATATGGAGTTGCTTCTTACTTGAGCCGCATAAACACCACAGATGGTGGATGTGACCTGTCAACAGGGACCAGTACAAAGACTAAAGGGCTGAAACTCATTATTGAAATAACACAATGTCCAGGTGAATAACACAGGAATTACAGCGTATTATTTTCTGGAATTAAAGCATTCATTATGGGTGCCACACATGAATTCTGGCAACGATGGACAAAACAAATATCAGCTGAATTTCTGCTGACACAAAAGAGCTTCTAATGCTTACACACCTTAGTGAATTGAAGTCATTACCGTCCAACAGTAGCTAGCCTAAAAATGCTTATATATGTGCTTGTCTGTTGATGAAATGGGCGAGCACAAATTAATGAGTGTAGTGGAGATAATAAGGGCATCAGGGACCATCTTTAAGCCACACACAGCCACTGCAGCACTAGGACTGGTTGGCCTGGGTCTGCTGCCTGGAGCATGGAGCCTGCTTTGTGCCCATGGCTGGTCCCTCATCCCCGTCCTGGGATCTAAACACACAGAGGAACCGGGCTCTGCCAGAGGACAGGGCTCGTTTGTCAGCCATTCATTTTCCCCGGTGCAGAGCTAAAGGAGACAAAGCTCTGTTAGCCAAGCGACAGACAAGCCAATACATAACTCATCTGCTAGGGGATTCATTACGTGGCCCAAGGCCGGGAGGGGCCTAATTGTGTGCTTCTTTATTTAACTGGCACAGCCAGAGCACACTCAGACTGCATTGCATCCCTGATCCTAGTTAAGAGGGAGGTATCTGCTGCCGCAGTCCAAAAAACAACATTACGACTAACCAATACAGCACAGATGTGGTTTGGTTCTAGAGTGATAGCGTATACGGGGTTTTATGTGAGCAATTAGTTAATTAAATTCTGAGAATTTCTTGGAAATGCATCAGGCATTCCTCAGTATGATTTAAAACAACTTGTGATTTATGTTGGCCTTAAAAGTTCCTAGGAAATAGCAATAATTTACAGAAAACCTGGAAGGAATCATGCTGAAATGTCCCCTACAAATTTGCCTCATAAATACTTGTGTGTGTGTGTTCGTGTGCTTGCTCTTACCTTTTCAGGACCAAAATTCCCCAAATTGCTCTTACATTCCATGAACACATTAAAATGTATGAAAACTGAGGACATTTTTCAAGGTTTCCTTTAGGGGCAGTGTTATGTTTTGTTGTTTGATTGGTTTCTGTTCACTTTTGATACAT
Organism: Esox niger; assembly: GCA_016801105.1. Taxonomy (NCBI): domain Eukaryota; kingdom Metazoa; phylum Chordata; class Actinopteri; order Esociformes; family Esocidae; genus Esox; species Esox niger. Next base: position 21,184 of record JACXGJ010001812.1, read on the forward strand.
AAACAAAATAAATTAAATTGGAGGTCAGGAGAGAACTTTCTTTATTTGTATGAGTCCAATATGTTGATCTTTCATAGTTCTTACATGTTCTGCTATTATTACAAAGTTAAGACAGTCTTTTATGACTGAACACATTGGAGGCGGTCAGTGGTAATTTCCAACCATTACACAGTCCATTATCATCCAATAAGAAAAGTTTGCCTACAAAATACCTGTGAATGGTATGTTCCAACCTGTGGTCCATTTGGTTATTACAGAGCCTATGACAGTCACATGGACAACTCCAATCAGAAGGTATGGACAGGATGTATGGATAGGATGTGTGGGGCCCATCAGTAACGGGCACTGAGTACTATCTAATGTCCTTTGTTCGTCAGCACTTATGCGTGAGTTAGTCAGCACTTATGCGTCGTGATAAGTTCCTCATGGCCATAATCTCTCAGTTTAGATCTTGAGGATTGTGAAACTGAATAGAAAAAAATGTACTGAAAAGTAATTAATTTATTTTTGTTTGTTTGGGAGTGTTCCAGCTCTAAATGTATAAATGGGGAATCTTTACAAAATATGTCCTAAAAGGTTTGTTTTCGGCAAGTCCCCACTAAATTACCAGGGGTTAGGTTTATGAAACCATTTACAAATTGGCATAGTTTTAGAATTAGGGCTACTTTTAGGTTTAGACATTACATGTTAGAGTATTGGTTAGGTTTAAGAATAGAGAAAAGGGAACATAGATTTCTGGGTCGTTCTGCGAGGTGTGATTTTTGTGTGTGGGTGCAAGTTTAGGAAGGTTTCATTACAAATGTAATCAGTAACATAATTTATAGCAATGTGATTACTATCAATTACTTTCCTATTATGAGGTACTGCAAGACAAAAGAAATGTTACCAGTTCTATATCAATTGCAGGATCAGTTAATCAGTCAGTCAGAGTTTACTTAGCTGACAATAAATGGATTTTAATTCATGGATTAGGTGATGTGTTCCTGATTTTAATTAATTCTATTTCAATACCAATAATATGATTGGTTTACATCTTTACCATAAGAACTAAAGTCAGATTATAAGTCATTCCAATTAATTAAAGGAAAATTTAATTTCTTTAGCTAAATATTAGTTGGTTCCTTACCCTGCAAATAATATATGGGCAAAAATATACTATAAAAATCTTAGCTGAACACAAATCCCAAAACGAAGAAGGTATTAGCAGCCTCCTCAGTTGTATTTTTGTCGAGGACATATTCCTTCGAAACCTTGTTAATAAATACCGCTTGCATGTGTGTTAGGCCTTCTGATGACCATCGTCCTCTACCAGCTCAATCTCACCCCTGCCTGCAGTTCCTCATCAAACCAACACTCAACCTGCCTCCCTTGACCGGACCTCACATCTCGGATCACAATAACCTGAGTACTGACACCTGTTCCCCATTTAGCACTCCCCGTTGAGACCGCCCAGCTTTCTTAGTCCTTAGTAAGGGATTGCTTTTGTGTAGTGGATGCATACCGGGCCTTGTTCTCGTGTTTTAGGAATACAGTGGATGCCAGACCTGTGCCAGCCTGTTTTTTGCCTGTTGCCTGCTCCCTCTCTTAATACATTAAAATGCACGTACCGCGCTTGTTCCATCTACTCCTGCCTCCCTGGTGTATTCGTTACAATGTGAGCATTTTTCACAGGCTGTACTGCATGGGTCGACCAGATGCTTAAATTTTTTTTACCTTAATCAAAAGGGAACAAAGTCCCATAAAGCCCTAAATATATTTATGTTAGGTTACTTTTCACAATAGTACCCAGTTCCAATCCAAGTGTCATTATGAAGGGGTATTTGCTATTAGAAATTAGGTCCCTGACCCCGAAACGTGTGAGAACCAATTACGTAGGCTTTGTTGCTGCAAATGACAGTGTGTTCTTAATAAATTTACCTCGTGAAAGAAAAGGACAAAGACATTTTTACACCTTTTGTGAATAGGCATTCACAGCTATGTTGCGTGTGATTAGGGCTATCACATAAGTATTGTCAAAACACAAGAGAGTGAAATTAACTGGGTTTTACACCTGCATTTGTAGCTTGAAATGTATCTTGTCAGCAGACAATATAAACTAAGGATATTATGTTATTATATCAAATGATAGAATTGTATGGCCTAACCCTAAGCAACAAAGCAAAGAAGCAAGATGAGATGGAAATTAACTCTGTGCCATTACACTTTTCCTCTTCAAATTTCATAATGCATTTTCTATAATATCTTCCTACAACAATATTTTGGCGGTGCAATGTTACAGCTAGGCTGTATTTGGGCATACAGCTAGAAAACATCTAAATGTCCTAACTAAAACATGAAAATGACCAATGAAATATCCTGGTATAGCTTTACATTGAAATGCTGATACCATCCATACATCCAAAAACACACGCACGCACGCACGCATACTCTGAGAAATACTTGAGAAAAGAAAACAAGCTTTCTGGCTTTCCGGTCACTGATGTGGATATGCAGAGCTCCCTTTGCGTGCCAATGCTGATCATGGAATTGTTTTACAGCTTGCGGTTAGATCTTTCTTCCCAAACCCGTAAGAGTGTGAGAAAGAGAAAGTGTGAGAGCGGTGGAGTGAGCCCTCATTTACAGTAAGGCAACACAGCAGCAGTTCCAGGGGTTGAGGATGGGAGTAGACAGCCTGGCTGCTGTCTTGGTGCTCGACAGAGGGGGCGTGCATCCCAAGTGGGCATGGGCACAAGACGCAGCCTGTTTCCAATGGATACCTATCCAATTACTTCCCGCCACCCACCTCTGTCGGCGTAAGAAAATGAGAGGGCCTTGTGTTTTTATGTGGGCGAAAGTGAAGAGGAGGAGGGAGGAGTCGGGGGCCGCTGTTTCTATTTTAGCAAGCCAATTACCACGGTGCAAGGGGGACCGCATTTTAGAAGCCTAGCCGGGTGGCTAGTTTGAGCAGGGACAGGAGCTCAATGAGACTCATTGTGCAATGGAGGAGGCAGAGAAAACAGCCGGCCTTATTATGATATGAGGCAGCAGCTCAGCCACGTCCTGCTGGCCTGTCATTAGCCCCATCACACTGCCAGGTATGTTCTGCCTGAGAGCCTCACTGGGCTCAGGGCGCCCCTCGGATCCCTCTCCCTGGTCCAATGGAACCTCTCCAGAACAGGCCTTAATCCCCCTCCTCTGGGTACATGAGAGTGTGTGCGCCCCAAATTGAAACCTATTCCCTGTATTGTGCACTACCTCTGACCGGACCCAAAAGTAATGAACAATGAGGAGTCCAAGGGAGAGGCCCAATCTGTCTGGTTGTCTGTAGCGGGGCCAGTCCTCTATCAGCCATGGTGGCAGGCTGGCATGAAACTAGGCAGATAGAGATATAGCTATTAATGAGCAGGGCTGTATCTACCTGGCAGCCATGGAACCCCAGCTAAAAATAATCCTCCAACAACCTACCTGGAGAGAGACTCAGAGGGGCCTGGAAACATTGTGTGACGTATATGGAACCAGAGTGGCGTTATGGTAAGTCTGTCTTTCATGGACTGGAACAGATCGTGCGGTAGGTATTCTAGCATTGAAGCACAGAGATAATATTAATGATAGAGAGGATTTTGGGAGAAAACAATACTTTTCCATCCAGTGCTACCGTATCTCCCTTGAACATGTCTGAGTGCCTCAACTGAAGCTTCAAAAGACCCACCAGCCGCATTGTTAGCGGACAAGTCCACTCAACAAATTCAATGAGAGAAACAAACCACAGGGACTTGTAGTGTCTTTGATGTCCTCTCCTGTTTATTAGAAATGACCTTTCATCTCTGTATCCCCATTGCTTTTTCAGTAGTCAACATGCACCATGACACTGTCTGTCCCCAGAGGGAGATAGAACAGTTAATGAGCATTGGAAAAGACAAAACACACACACATACTATACACTCACACACTAACACTCATGAAAACCTACACACAAGCTGAGGTCACAGACGCCCTGACACTGTGATTCGTGTCACTAAAAAAGGAGTGCGTTTCCTCTTTCTTTTCGTCCCTTATGCATCATATTTCGCCCCAAGGAAATCAGTGCAGCCAGTTCCCTTGTTTGACCTTCCAGTGTATTAATCCTCGAAAGTGAGCTTTGTGTTTCCCTGATAAAAGAAAGAGCGGGATGTGTTCCTGATATGTAATCCTAAAGAATGCCTGAACAATTAAATTAAGATAACCTAATTCCTCCAAAAGCGCTTGTAGCCATGCCTGTTTCAGGCTTCAAGCTAGACATAAATTGCCTTGTGTAAGCATTCATTTTGTTTTAGATTTAAATTATAATTGATTCAATCCAAAAATGTTGCCACACAATACACCACCATGACAAAATGAAAATACATTTTTAGAAATTTGCGCCAATTAATGGAAAATAATATAATGAAATGATCTCATGTACGTAAGTATTCAGACTCATTGCTATGACACTCCCATAACCATGTTTTCATTTTGTCATTATGTGGTATTATGACTCACCGTGACTCATAGTGTAGGGAGAGTTGTGACATCCCTGCAGTATTATCCTGCAGTATATTAACTGCAATTTTAGCCCAGAACATTTTCACTTCATTTTCACAGGTATATCCATGGTGCGCATCTCTTCCATAATCAACGCAGTTAGCTGCAGATAGATGGCAATTTTCTTTCATATAAAATGTATTGTTTATAACACAACTAAATGTGGAGAATGTATGAAGGCCTGAATACTTTCTGAAGCCTCTGTAACTGAAGAGAGGTCTTCATGAGTCAGACCTGATGAAGAAAGACAGTTAAGTTGGGCTTGAGCTGTATGACTTGAGAGACTCTGGAGACTTCTGAGTTCCACATTTCAAAAGAGAATTGTCTGTCCATCGATACTCTTACCGTACCTCTTGCAGCACCTTTTTAAGGCACTATACACTATATCAGTTGCAGAACATATAGTCAAGGACATGGATGGATTTACAGAATCCAGACATCATGCCGATATAAAAAATAATTGATCAAATATTCATTAGAAAATCTATTATATATATATATTACAAAATCAGATATGTATTTGCTGGCCACTTTCTAAATATATTCCAAGACAAAGTGAGGTGGGACAATTATTTTGATTGAAGCATTCTATCATGGTGGCTTGGTCAGCGGTGTTTGTGAATGATGTTAAGCCAAGCAGAGAAAATCCAAATCTGTCCTAGTTCTGAAGCAGTGCCATCGTTGTTGACCAATCGCTATTGGAAATGTATCCTGTGTGGAGACACATCAGCAAGAACAGCAGAGGCATTTGTTGTACACGGCGGGGAACTCAGCGATTCTTAGCTAGCTGTCTGAAATGCCCTTAAAATGGCATCTCTTCATCTCCAGTTGTGTGTGCCAGCAAACATGTTCTGTTTGAGAAAGCAGTGTGATAAGAAGTAGAACAGCTGGTGCGGATGTGAATTTGCTGTTGAGTTATTACAACAAGACAAGGCCAATACGGCAAATTGGAAATTTAAGACTTTTAAGGGGGAGAACAATACGCATAACAAAGGCGTCTGTGACTGCGTGCAATGCATTTTCTGTAGCAACAGTTATGTTATATCACATCAGCACTAAAACCACTTACAGGAACACTGATAACATGTTAACTTGTATTTTTATAGAAAATACAATATTAAAGCTAGAATACCAACTATATAAATATTCACTAACGTGAATGTTTAATGAATATTGATAAACATTTGCGTTATTTGCACAGTTTTAATTAACAATAAACTGTATCTCTTGAACTGTTAAGCAAGAGACCATACCAACTGTTTCCAAAAAAAAATATCCCATTTATGCTATCGCTTTATGCTATAACTGAAAAAGTCTATCTAATGGCTATATTGATTATACCAAATCTGCATAGTTTGCATTAATTAACCCATAAACTCTTCCTGCTAGAGACACCAGATTACCTTTCTTTCACTTATTTAGGCTATTATAACTTATAAAGTTGTTTCGTCTATGACTGTTAATTCACACATAAGGCTTAATTATTTCTTTAACTGTTTGAGCTTGCAGTAAAACCAACTCTGGTTAATATGTTTGGGCAATGAACATTTATTGACTATGACTACACTATTTAGCTTTGTTTCAAATGATTTGGCCATCCCAGAATCTTGTAAACGTTTGTAAATGTAAACAAGCTGGCAAGCCCTCCAAATGCTCTGCAAATGTTTTCTCTATTTTAGGAATTTCTTTTTTCTCGCAGTTAATTTGCTGACAGGTCAGAAGAGTAAACAATTAAGAGTAACAACTCTGATAGCCAAGCATCTGTCAAGACAAAATATTCCTCTGGTCACTGCAAAGGATAGCGTTCCCAAGGACATATTATTTATGTTGTGTAGTATAAGTTCATCAGACTTATCCCTGTCTTTATTTCAGTTCCAAATTTTTCTTTAACAACAGTCTTTTCTTTTCCTTAAATCAAACAGCCATGGTTTCTGTAGTCAATGAATCGGTGTATTATTTAATTTGGAAATCTTAACAACTTCTCTTGGCTCGTACTTTTCACAACTCACGCCTATGTAGATAATCTATAAAAATCTGACGTTTCCAGCTACTATAGTCATTTACAGCATCAGCAATACCTACACTGTATTTCTGATCAATTTGATGATAATGTATAAACAAATCTATTTTCTGAGTGACCCCAAACTTTTGAATGTTAGTATACATCTAAACATAAATGCACTGTAAGTTGCTCTCAGATAGAATATATGTTAAAATCAGAAAATGGAAATACCCTGCAAATGAAACATTATTAATCAGTTGTGTTTTTTGGTCTGTATGCTAGGTGGCTATTATTCAGATGTCATCAACCACAAAAAAATAAGTCACCTCACATGAATAACATGCAAAAGAGGATTACGTCTTGGCAGCCTAAATATGCTAACTCCTATAGACACTTCTTTGATCAGTAATGTGTGCGCCTTTAAATGTTCTGTATATGGCATGTTTATTGGTGTGGAAATGCATTTTGTGATATGCTGGATTTACAGACCTAGGCCTATTTAGCACAAATTGGATGAAAAATGGGTGAGTTCACTTGTCAATTGGCACACATTATTGAGCAGAAATTGCATGAAAAATGGGTGAGTTCACTCTTATCACTTGGCTCAAATAGCATGTTTAATCAGATGGCAAGAATAGCTCAGCTAGAGGTGGATGAGAAGGGGTTGACATGCCTTCTATTTCAAGAAAATCATACAGCCTGAGTTGAACCATTTCCATGTCAAACTAATAAATAAACATCATCATGAGTCATGCGCTCAAGGATGTGGATTTTAAGTGCAAACCTCTACTTTCGATATTAAAGTGTTTTATTAAAGGAAATTATGCAAGCCCGTAATGTCCTGTTGATTTTTGTATCTAATCAACTACAAAACACAATTCTGTCCTACCCAATTCTGTCCTGTCCTTTCATCTGGGCATTGGCGGATCATTAAGTAGTAAATCTATCAGCCTCAGCCATGTGTCTCTCGGGCTGTTCCTCCAAATGTCATGGGGCCATGGGGGGGGGGTTGGCTGTCGGACATAGAGTGAAAAGTTGCTGAGCTGGGCCCAATATCCTCCCTAACCCCCACCTTCCACTCAATAAACTGCTTGGCTGCTATTTACCTCTTGCAGACATGCCGATCAATCCCTCAGCAAGTGCCTGAGCCAAAACCCACCGTGCCCCGGGGTTCAATATCTGGCACATATATATTCCCCTTCATCGTCACTGCAGGCCGGGGACCACTCCTCCAAAGCTGGTCCGAATCGCAGCGCATTGCTGCCCAATATGCAGGCCATCTAGTTTTTATCCCTCTGATTATATTTGAATTAGGTCTTATTAACTATCGACTTTCAGATGTCAATGATGTCAATTCCAGACACTGGTGTAATGCATGGCAGCAGTCCTTATTATGCATACCATATGTATTTAGATGTTTGTTGTTAGAATTGTGTAATTGCTTAGATAAATCTCGAAGAATATTGCTTTGACCATGACTGGCGTCCAGCAGCTTAACAAGTTGCTAGCTTTCAAGAACTTATATTCATTTCAACAATAGGATGAGATTAAATGCATAGAATACAAATAAAAAGAAGGTAAATCGGATTTACTAAAATGGATACTTCTGTCAAATACATTCCTTCTATTTCTTTGCATTTTATCTTATCTATTAGCTGATTTTCTGATTTTTGTTTGTTTTTCCCTCGCTTAGAGGTTTCACATCATTCACTTGCTGAACGTTTTCCTTGTTATTGCATATCACAACCTCCTGTTACCAAGGTAACTATTATTAATTCAGTTCACCATTGATTCAAAGTTGTTTTTATTCTCCAGTGTATTTAGCTTCAGAAGCCAACAACATTACTAAGCAAAATGAAAACCTGAGCAAAAATATATCAGATAAAAGCAGATTTTTTTTTTTCTTTTCTAGCAAAACCAGTGTCAGGCAGACTGTTTGCTTCATGCAATGGTTATGTACCCAGAGTAGAACGAATGTGTCCCTGAACTGTCATCCTTTTCTACCCGTACAATGTGCTTATTGAATAGAATGATTCTGCTATCTAGGGTCATGCAAGCATGTTGATAACGTCAGGAGAAGGGAAACCTTTCCAGCCCCACTCCCCTCCTTCTGATTTAATTATCTATGCTTTCCGAGACCAGAATGAATGCAGTCCGGAGTCATGGTAACCAACTAGTAGGCAAGTGGAGTGTTGAGTGCTGTCCTGTTCACCAGCTAGACAGCCAGTAGGCTGGATAGATGCAATGCTATAAATTGTGAGTGCGGCAAGGGAGAAAACCTGTCCAATTTGACAGCCACTTCACACTCAGATGTCTTTCTTTAATTTAATTTAACTGACTCCTCTGTGACTCACTACAATCTGTGACTTTGGACTGATTCCCTAGCTGATCCATTCAAAGGTATCCCTAAATCCATCCCAAATGGGAGACTGTCACCAATGTGCCACCCATATTAGTCAAAGGTAGTGTACTTCATAGATAACAGGGTGCCATTCGGGATGCCTTAGTTTAGACCTGGCCTAGCCGTGGCAAAGCCCAAGGCTGATGACTCAAGTGGTTGGGTGAATTCTAGCTGAACAGAGTAAAAAGGGACACGACACCCAGTGATTCCTTCCTTTCAACATCCATCTCAGTATCAGCCAGGAACAACTGTCCTCTCCAAGATCACAGCAGCTCCTGAGCAGCTTGTATTGTGTTCATAATAAGAGTTAATAGCACAGTGACAGAAAGGCGCAGAAGCGTGTAATGATTTGCCTTGACAGCAGTTATTAGAATCCCCTTCTGTTTTTTAATGATAGCACATATCACACAATAGGGTGCATGTACAAATATGAATGACTAGGAGTTGTCAGGAAGCCCCCCCATCCATGTCTATCTAACAATGCACAACTGACCAGCATCCAGCTTAATGTTCCTGGTTCAAGCTTATAGGAGCCATAGGGGCATAGCAGGGTTCAATAACCACCGTTGTTTCAAAAAGAGGAGAGGTCTTCACTCAGTAGAAAAGGAGGAACGGGATGAAAACCTTCTGCACAGAAGTGCCCTTGTTGCCTGGGCAACATGAATTGAACAGGGGAGACACAGTGACACCTACTGAATGAGACGAGAACGCCAACTAACCAGGAAATAGAAATGAGCCTGTTTTCATTTGGGTGCAACATTATTGACTGTGTGTAAGTAATGTGAAGGACGAGGGAGCAGTCAAGTGAAAATAATGTGGCTGACATGAAAGTTTAATGTGATAGAAAATTGAAACGTGGATTGTTGATTTTTTTCTGCAGAGGTTCCGCAGTTGATGTGCATTTTATTTTTAATCTTAAACATGACTAACCGCGTTAGACCTCTTAATGACAAAGCAATTTGGTAAAATTGTAACGCAAAAGGTTTGCGATGATACATGTGAGACACCAGGCAAAATCCCAAAAGGGGATCTTTTTTTCTTTACTCTCTTTTGAACGAAATGCTGAATGCTTTGTCATAGTGAAGTGTGTTGGCTTCGCCAACAAGGTGGCAGTACTTTGTTAACAGCTGTGATATAGAGTCAGGGGAGTGTAGGGGGGGGGACCATACAGCACTCCCCTTCAGGCACACACCCGGCTGTTTTAACCTCTCCTGCTCTTCTGCCTGCTAACACAAGCAAGCCTTGACCTCCGACTGAGACAGCCGCACCACGCATAACTCAGACCCAACGCCGCTGGAGTGCTGACTTTCTGCTTAGTGGGGATAAAAGCAAACAACATTAGGAAAAACAAGCCAAATCATGACAGAGGAAATATAGTATCTGATAAACATCCTCCAACCCACTCAGAGGAGTCACCTTTAGTAGAGGATAGCAGTGAGCTGGGGGGGCGGATGCATGCCAACAGGGCTTATGTTTGTGACGTGGGAGGTTCAGAGTCAGACACATGCCAAGGGAGGCAAACTGCCGTGTTGGCAGCTGTCAGTTGAGAGGGTGCACTGATACTCCCAGGCAGATCCGACCACCTAACCTACCCTAGGAGAGCCTGTGGGAGGCGGCTCAGAGTGGCCTGATCCAAGTACCCCATACAAACGTGGAGCTCATTTTGAGCTCTGATCCCAGTGCAAACACAAATAACAGCGGTCTTTATGAACCTGCCTACACTGCAATATAATCAGTGAGGAGGACCTTACTCGGGATGGTCTTTTAAGTTATGGAAGGCTAACCAAACACAATCATACCTTCAATCATCTCTACCATGCACTCCCCTGGGGACAATATTGACAAGGGTGGAAGAGATAAGACCAACAGGTGTATGTCTGTGTGTGGGTATGTGTGTGTGTTACACAAGTCCTCTGGTTCTATCTTCCAATTCAAGGGATATTCCAATTTAACAAAACATGCTATACATAGTATATGAATATAGCATAGCATATCCAGTAATTTATCATTATCCCGTGAAACAACCGATGGTAAGTTGATTGGAATGTGGGCATTTATGAAATAGCCTCATGTCTCATGTCTTTTACAGGCTAATGGGAGAGCAGAGATTTGGAGTGGAATGGAGCACCCTCTACTGGTGGAGAAGTGAATTAAATGGAATTTTGCACTCCGGCAAAAAAAGTTGATTTGTTGACAGAGATAATCGATGGGCCTCGACCTATATTACCTTTTTCCCAAAAGGTAATATAAGCCCCACAATCTAAAACTGGGAGCTGATGTATTTTGAAGGCACTCATGTCCTGCAAACAGGCATACCATTTCTGGAGACCTGGCTGGGTCTAAATGCAGAAGCAAACCAAATGCTGATCCTTCTGGGCCTGGAGGAAGGGGGAAATAGGAAGTTGTGTTTGAAGGCCCATAAATCACGTGGTGTTCCCTATGGTGGAGCTGTCTATGTGTGGACAGGTCTGACCTGCTGGGTCCCAGCATGCAGCTGTGGCTCAGCAGCCACATCTGGGCCTGGCATCAAACCTGTGTGGGACCTTTCCTCTTTTACTGTTGCCCTGCCTGTCTGTCAACTAGGGCCCCTGGACTATTTACTTAGCTACCTTCAATACTATCTACTCCTGCCTCTACTGCTAAGCGCCAGTGTCAATGAGCAGATATATGAGTCTGTCTTGCTATTGCGTGACTGGCTGAATGTCTGAGCTACTCATTTTATGTGATGATTTCTTTAGTGGCCTGCATTTCAGACAGGGTACTTTAAAAACCTGAGTGCCGAGCTCTCGCTTTCCTCCCCTGACAGATACAATGGCTTTCCCATGCCTGGAGTTTATTCAGCAAGTGACTGTTCGCTGCCCAATCCAACACAATGCGCCATCCACCCACTACTCAAGATGGCCAATGGAAGTCAGCCATACCATGTAGTTAATGGGTTTGAACTGACAGAGCAACTGAATACATCATCCAGTCGCTCTGAAAAGCCTAGAAAATGTCTGCTCCTCACTGACATTTCATATCTATATAGGCTCAGACAGAAAATGGGTGCAAAATTATAATCATTTTCTAGCCAGACAACTGAATTATTTATAGATGACAAAAGTACGTTGGAAGCAGTTATTGAGACTGCACGATGCGCAGGAGCTAAGTATTACGTTACCCTTTTATGACCCAGCAAAGAAATACGGATCATAACTTACGTATAAAATTTGATCCGCAGTAAAATTGGCTGAAAATCATCTTTGTCTGAGAAACTGGCATAACTGGCTAATCAGAGACAATCCCCTTGAAATCAACATGAAAGACAGACCAAATGCTTTTTGTTTGCGTATGTGTGGGAGTGAGTGTGTGAACTCCTGAGGCAGCCGAGGCATGTGAAACCTCAGCTGAAGGGGTGAGAGAGCCAGACTAGCTACATTTCCATTGCATTATCCTTTTGCATGATCAACTCCGGCAATAAGGTCCACTTGATGCCTCTGGATTAAAGCCAGCAGTCAAGCATTGTTATCCTATAAAGAGCGGGAGTCTGGAGGCCCAGCCCCCCAAATCCATATTCCAGACTGAACCTTCCTGAGAAAAGCCTTTTGATAAGGTCCAGGTTGAGCAGCTGGATGCTATCAATTTGCCAACCATCTACCGGTCTGCAGCAGCAAAAGAGGGAAGCGGGAATGGTGGCTCTCATACTTTTCTTTTCTTTACTCCACTGACCCTACAGTGTACTTATTATTACTCAAGATGATGAATGATACTACCCAACCTCTGCCTTTTGCGTGAGCTGGCTTGTCGGATGTTTTGCTTTGGAATGTGCCTGCCCCGGCATTTGCTTAGCTCCGAGCCCAATGGCAGATACTTTGTCTAGTTCACCATTTCCTGCTAAAGGGAGGTCCAGACTGGTTACTGTCACTTGTGCCATGTTAATTCTGCATAAGGGACTGGATACCAGCACCTTATTATTCATCAGATGTGCACAGATATCCCTCCGCACATCGCTTTGATAACGGCGTTCGGCTATTCTGTTGTTCTGTCCCTTTAAAAAACTTTTTATGATAATAGGTCTTGAAGTATGAAGTGTTTGAGGCTTGTTGTTCCATTTGCATATTTATAGATAAGTGTATGAATTTCAATCTCATCTGGCAGGCGTATTCTGGCCTGGGGCAAAGTTATGTACAGTCAAGCAGCTGTCTACTCCTGTTTGTTCAAACACTCCACTTGGAGGAAATGCTATAGAGAAGGAACATGTCTGATCATTGTTTTTACAACAAACTCGAGGACGTTGAAGCTGTGTAGCTCCATTAAGGTCTGATGGTGAAGTTTGCCAAGGGGGCTGTGACTGTGGATATCTTGCACAGGCCAGGAATCTATGTGTTAAAGAAACTTCTCACCACAGGGATTTAGTACTGAGGGGAGTGAAAGGCTGTCAGAGCAGTTCAGAGTATTACGCAGATCAATGGTTCTACAGAGTGTACTGTACTCTACCACTTTGTACAAATAGTCTACATACCTTCCCAAGGTATGTATATTTATATTTATAAACCAGTACACTAAGGGAGTTAACTCTAAAGGTTTCCACAGTTGGAAATTATGAATCCAAGTACTAGAAATGAATTAGCTATAAAAAGCAAAACTCGAAGTATATGCGTCCATAAAATGGATATGGATGAAATTGATCAACATGTCTGTTAAAAACACAAAAAACTAATTAATGAATGTGTTTATCACTTTATTTCCCAACAAATAGACGTATTGGGACTCTCACTGGTCGCAATATGGGAGCACCAGGGTTGGGATATAATGGGGTTTGTTCCCAACTACCTTTCAAAATAAAATGTGACATTACACAGTGTATTTTTTGGATGGTGTTTAAAAAAACATTCCCAAAAGGCTTGGAATTGTAGCAGTAAAATGAAAAGGCTGCTGTTTGCACTCAGACTCAACTTCACACCCAAAGAAACAGGTAGGTAGGAGCAGGTAGGAGCTTAGCTAGCATGCCAGTTCTCCTACAATTAAAATCAATGCTCACTTACTAAAAGTTCCTGTATGTTGTGAAATCTGTCATTTAAATGGTAGCTTAATACTGTAGCTGGCAAATTAGTAATTGCCTAGCCAAGTAAGCAATCCTGTTCGGGTATAAACAATTTTTATCTAATCTATTTGAACTCCCACAATACACTAGGCACTGGTTGATGGTGAAATTCACTGAGCTTCAAATTAATAGATTGCTTATTATAGAGTATTGTTTTATAATGTATTTTAAAGGTGAAAAGGCTTTCATAGAGGTTATTAGTAAGTAAAAGAAGTGCTCAGCATGAAAGACAATTTGGAGCTCATAGTTATTTTGGCAAAATCCATGTTGCCTTGATTGCTTAGAAATGTTGTCAAGGTCTAGTTATGTCCCACTTTTGCCTTGTTAAAAATGCAATAAGGAAATATTTGACTTAAAGTTTGAGATTGACACATGGGCTTGACATATTTTGCATATTTTTTATTTTACATATTTTTGTAATTTAAGTGGTTTCTACAAAATACTGATTGCAAGTACAGTCACGTATGGGTTTAATAGAATACAGTATGGTACTCCCTTTGAATTGAGTGATAAGGTTGCGATACTGAAAAGTTGTGGACAGGTTACAGATTACATTCAGAAAATCAACAACTCAGTCCTGGTTGGTGCTTTTAGGGTTAAAGTAGGTGGGGAAAGATTTGCAGAATGTGTTTTTGTTTAAAAAGTCTAATTTAGTGCATGGCAAGGTATGTTCACACACCCAACTTCTCAACCTAAAAGAAAAAAAACGGCGAAATCTGTGATTGATTTAGTACATGAAAACCTGATAGTGTAAAGACAGATGTCAGTGTTGACTTACGTCGTGATGTGCCAGGAAGAAAGACAGTGCTGAGTTTCCATACTACAGCACTTTAATCACAAACAAGACCGCATCATCTTAAAACATGTGGACTCTGAGGAGAAAAAAGACATAAGGCAGATGGTTTCCATATCACACCAATGATGTTTCTCAGGAAGTTAGGAGACCATCCACTGAGACTAAAAGACACTGGCCCTACCTGCTCCTCCAGGAAGTGACCTAGGTGATCTGAGGCAAATGCCATGCACTGATGAAAAACATATGAACACAGACGAACAATATAGTAGTGAAATGCATACTGTAGACCACAAATGAGAATACCACACACACAACCAACTGAAAAGGATGTACAACTGTGTTTTATCACTGTATTCTCAATATATTATATTCCAGAGATAACTTTTTTATGACCATAATCTGGTTACATTTATTTTGTTTACAGGGCAAAAAACGGTCACAAAGTTCCTCATATTGTTGTTGTTCTCCCTACCATATGCAAAACATACATCAGCAACTGAAACTTAGGCCATTCTTTAAGTCTAACCATCTCCTATTTTTAATGAGAGACATGTTACTGTATGTTAGTATATGAATCGCTGTGGCTAGTACCAGTTTGCCATGTCTCATGTTTCACTTTTATTTCCATTTACATAATGATCAAGACAAACTACACAATACCAAGCACTTAACAATGCAGAAGTAAGGAAGAGAGGCAGGTCCACACACTAGATGTGGAACGTACTGCTCAGATTGCAATTCTGATTACCAGGTGTTGGCTTCTCCTTGAGGGTGTAAAGAGATAGAGCGGAAATGAGAATTCATGTCACCTATACACATCTATTATACTGTTCTAATGAGACAATGCTTGTTAGGAGTCTTGGCTCGTGGAAACTCGCCACATGCCTGCTCTTTCAGCTGGTGATAATGGAAAAAAGTCAATGCTTTTTTTCTCCAGCATCTTCAAGTATATGCTGTGCTGACAATTGTTTGTAGCATATCATAAATGCATATGCTGTATGTATAGCAATGCATCTTAATTGTTTGCCAAAGCTCTGTACCATACAGTAGCTGTATGTTGTATTAATAATTCACTTTGTCAAATGCACCCCACTCAATAAAATATACTTTGATATCATCTTGCCCCTTTCAAGAAAGAATTCACTGGAGAGTTATATTATATGAATGGATAGTGAATCGGCTGTGCTTTTTTCTATAATAATTCAGTTATATCCTAGAAGCATAATAATTATGTATGGTTTGCTACAGGGAAAGGATACATTACCATACATGAGATATTGAAAAGGAACTTAGACAGTCTTATGCTTTATATATCCTGTGTTGTTTTACCTCTGGCGTTTAGAAAAATGTTTCATGAGCTGTTTGACCTCAAAGCGTCATGGACTGTTGTTTGATTGATAAAGTTTTGCCTTTATTATGTCAGCGAATATGGAAAATTTGGTTAGAAAATGTTATGAATCCCTTAATTTAAATCACTGTTGGACTTTTTGTCTAAGCGAACATTTCTCACACTCGGGTAGAATCGGGCCAAGGGCTATGTCACAGGTAATATTGTTCCCCACTCACTGAGGTGCTAGATAGTACTTTGGAGAAAAACATGAATCTATGAGAAAAAGCTCTTTTTACAGCAAAAATACAAAATAGTGGATCACTCAATAAATTGTGATACATGGCATATGCATTTTGTATTTCAGGCAGAAGTTCACAATTTGATATTCTATAAGGACAATTTTCATCTTATTATCATTTGTAGACCACTTCTCTCTCCCTCAGCACACCTTCCCAATCAAGGTGAGGAAGACAAAAAGAGATGGAGAGGGAAAGATGGGGAAAGGTAGAAAAAGAGAATGGGACTGAGACTGGGAACAAGAGAAAAACAGAGAACAAGAGAAAGCATGACAGGGGACAGAGGGTGGCAACACCGGCTGTGTCTATAAGGCCTCCTTTCCATCTGTCATCATTGGTGATGAGCCGTGCTGAGGAGGCCTTTCATCAGGTGAGAGCTATAAAGAGTTGAATCTGCCAGATATTTTCAATACCTTCATCTGACAGTGATGAGGGATTAGGGATGCCACAGCACCACCTGCTGGCATTCTCTAAGATGCCCAAGGCAGTGATGGGGGTGGAGGGAGATACTTGGCACACACAGTCAGGAAATGAAAGACATTTTGCTTTATGTGCCCTTTACCAGTTTTGGTCACACACAGGCACACCCACGCATACACATGCAATACAGAATGTGCAAAAAGGGAGGAATACATACTATATTTTTATGTTGATGTCAGGGTTTGCGGAAGACTGGAGAGATGGAGCGGACTGCGGAGTTGGTAAGTTTATATACTTTAATGTGTCTGACATAGTTCTGAGTAGAAACATTAAAGTATATAAACTTACCAACTCCGCAGTCCGCTCCATCTCTCCAGTCTTCCGCAAACCCTGACAGAATAACACACCCTAAGAGAAAGAGAATGGAGCAGAGGGAACATATATACTGAGGGGAATGACTAAATGATGATCAGGTGCGCTAAACGAGACAACAGGTGCAATGAGTGATGAGATGGGGCGATGGTGTCAGAAGGTCGGTGACGTCGAACGCCGAAGCCCGCCTCCTGCAGGGGGAGGATGGGCAGTAGATGGCGTGGTCGTCACAGTTGAGCATTATTTTGTGGCAATGATACACTGTATATTTGTGAATCGTGTGTGCCTTCCAGAGATATTTTTTGAGGCAAAACTGCATGAAGGTTGCCGGCTGGGGAAGAATCTCTCAAGCTACACTGAAACGCATTTCTTGGACATCTTCGAAATGTCACTAGAGCATTGCTCTGTTCTTGGCATTTTTTTATCCTCCGTCACGGCTCCCAAAAAAGAAAGCGTCCTGTCTGAATGACTACAGACCTGTGGAACTCACCTTGGTCATCATGAAAATGTTTGAACCCCTAGTCCTGTCACTATCAAAGACACCTCACTTGACCCAATTCAGTTTCCTTACAGAGACAACAGGTCGTTTGACAACTCATAAGACATGGGATATTGGACTTCACAGCATTCTTCCGGACTAATAGGATGAAACACGTGAAGATCGGATAAACTTTTTCACATAACATCAAAGACTGTATATCTAAAAAATGACTCTGTTAAGGTATTAAAGATTGCAGATGACAAAACTCAGGTTGACCTCTTCCCTGAAGGCCAGTACAGAATGAGTGTTTGGTGAATGGATGCAGTCAAAACAAAATTGGCACATAGTGAACTTCAGAATGGTCTCCCAACCCCCACGCCTAGAGATTGACAGTTCAGCTGTTAGTTAGCTAGTCCATCATCTAAACAAATCTCAGGTGAGTGGAAAATGCCATGGTGATTAACAACAAGGCACACCAATGAATGTAAAATTACAGCAACTGGGAAAAACTAAACTTTAACTGTCTGTCAGGACCCTGCTCTACACATCAATCATAGAGTCCATCCTCAGCTCCTTCAACAAATTCTGGCTTGGGTCTGCATCTGCCAGCTGCAGAAATAAAATGCAAAGCATTGTACAATCTCTGTCAAGGCCTTACATGACTCTAGGACAGATAAGAATAATCTAGATAGAACAGATGTTCATGTGTGAATGTGCACATCAACTGTAAATTCATGCATAAGACATCCTTCATCTTATGTGCTTGCCACTAAGTCGACTTAAAAGCATTTGGGTATTCTCTCATTATACCATATGTTGTCTACAGTACTTTCACACCGAGTACAATTTTGTTACGTGTAAAAGCACTTAGCAACAAAATAATTCTGGTCCACATCTGCTGTCTTGCTCATCGTGTTTCATCTTTATGAAACAATGGGAGCCTTAATCATGATGGATAATATGTCAAACAGCATTTATGATTGGTTCCATTCCAGTAAAGCTTCTGCTATGGAACTGAACTTGGCTGGAGTAAGTGCCATGGTTGTTGCCTGATACAGACTGCAAGCTATCCTATCACACCCCTGGTCTGGACTGACTGTGGAGAAATGTACAGGCCTTGCAGTGAACAGAGGGGAAGAAAGTGAGGTTGATGGAGCATGGAGGAGCCTAGATTTTCTGTGTGAGCTCCACACATCTCACCAGCTGTCCAGACGTATCCACACAGCGATAGCCATCTTTTTGGCCCTTCTTTCCTCCCGCAAGGGAGACAGTCTGTCTTCAGCAGGTTTTGGTAAGAAAATATTTCCATTGACCTATTCTTAAAAATAGACTTGATCTGCCCTGATAGGGATGAGTCATTTGACCAGGACACTGTCAGACCTAATAGATGAATGTCATATTCCACACCGGAGGCCATCACAATAGAAGGTCCCTGTCTACACAATAGGTAACGATAGATAGATAACAAATTACATTAGGCCAACTTCAAAAAAAATTCATAGGGAGAAAAATATTTGAGCATTGTGCAGCAATCAGATTAAACATTATACTACAGAAGCCATGTTATTCTAAGATAGCCTATTTAACTCAGTTCAGAGATAGCGCTTAAAGTTTGTATGTAACTTTCTCTACCAACATACCTACAGAACTGGGAAGATGAGGGTTATTGGGTGTCTGTCAGGGGAGCTGTCATCGTCTGAAGGCTCACCCCAGGGGTGTGTTCCCTCCCCACTTTGAGAACTGACACTTTTTGAAGCTTGTAATAACTTAGTATTAATAAGTCTGCTTCATACCGATGAAATCAGCCACAGTACTCTTATCAGCACTTTAATGTTTTTATTTTTGTTCAGATATTTTAATATGTGAGGTTTGAGAATGTGCATGCACTATGCAGTAAATGTACTTTTATGTGTGATACACGTCATTTATAATGATGTCTATCAAACCCAGAAAAACAAAGACATTTCAAGACTGGATTTTAATACATACATATGAATTAAACAAACATACAAAATGCAAGGGTTCACTCACTGTAGGAAAAGTAGGTCTACTAGCCAGTGGTGGTATGTCATAGTTTTCTTGGCCCGATGTTATTATAACAAATATTTCATTAGTGCATGCTTAGTTTGTGACCTACTGTACACTTTGTCTAAGTTGGTCTAATCAACCAACTTAGACAAAGCTCCTCCACCTATTTCATCCTAAATCAAGCTGTGAATGAGATTGGCATCAAATATTACTATTGATATACGTGTTTGAAAAAATTCAGAAGACACATTCTGTCCAAGAAATGAATGATCAAAATATTTAAATGAATATGAATACTAGTGACAAATATTTGTTTTTTATTATGCTACATAAACTTGTCAAAACCCACAAAAGTTAATATCCAAGGCACAGGATTAAAACACCTTAGCTGAAAATAAACTGAATAAAAATATGCTTGCAACAAAAATATGCATGTAAACTCCAGGGAGTTAACTGAAGTAGAGATAATATAATGAAATCAGCCAATTCAAATGAATGAATTAGTCCATAATGTATGGACTTTACCCATGACTGGGATATGGAAAGTTTCTGGGATGTTTTATGTCAGCTCATGAATCGTTATATAAAAAAATCACATGTATCATTGCTATAATTTTTGTTCAGATCAGTAGCTATGCTTATCCAGGAATTTGTTGTACTATCTTTTTAATTTTGCTCATGCGGAATTCAGACGTGTACCTACCAGAATACTGTTATCGATGACAGGGATATACCATTGTGCCAATAATTCTGCATACCCTGGCAGAAATTGTGAACATTGGGCATTTATTTTGAAAATATGACAAATCATTTAAAAAATTTGGTCTTTTATTTCAGGATAGTAATCATATGAAGCCATTTATTATCACATAGTTGTTTGGATCCTTTTTAAATATAAATGATAACAGAAATCACCCAAATGGCCCTGATCAAAAGTTTACATACCCTTGAATGTTTGGCCTTGTCACAGACACACACGGTGACACACACACACACACACACACACAAACACACGCACACACACACACACACACACACACACACATACAAGTTACAATGGCAATTAAAGGTGAATTTCCCATAACTATGTTTATTTTTAATTGCAGTTAGTGTATGTGTATAAATAGTCAATGAGTTTGTTAGCTCTCATGTGGCTGCACTGAGCACGTTAGATACTGAGCCATGGGGAGTAGAAAAGAACAGTCAAAAGACCTGCGTAACAATAAAAAGATATCCAAAGCCTTGTAAATTCCAGTCAGTACTGTTTTATCACTTATTAAGAATTAGAACATTTGAGGATCTCTTGAAACCAAGCCACGGTCAGGTAGACCAAAAAAGATTTCAGCCAAAACTGCCAGAAGAATTGTTCAGGGTACAAAGAAAAACCCACAGGTAACCACAGGAGAAATACAGGCTGCTCTGTTTAAAAACAGTGTGGTTGTTTCAAGAAGCACAATACGACAATATTTGAACAAAAATTTGCTGCTTGGTCGAGTTTCCAGAAAGAAGCCTTTTCTGCACCATTGCCACAAAAAATCCCGGCTACAATATGCCTGACAACAGCTTGAAACGCCTCACAACGTCTGGCACACTGTAACCTTAATATCATTGAGCCACTCTGGGGAGATCTCAAACCTGCGGTTCATGCAAGACGACCAATGACGAATGGGCAGCTATACCACCTGCAAGAATTTGGGGCCTCATAGACAACTATTGCAAAAGACTGCACGCTGTCATTGATGCTAAAGGGGGCAAAACAGTATTAAGAACTGAGGGTATGCAGACATTCGAAACAGGGGTCAGTTAATTTTTATCCTTTGCTGCCATGTTTTGTTTTATGATTGTGCCATACTGTTATGACCTACAGTTGAATGTGAATCTCATAAGAAATAAAAGACATGTGTTTTGCCTGCTCACTCATGTTTTCTTTACAAATGGTACATATACCTTCCTACTAATTCTCCAAGGGTATGCAAACCTTTGGACACGATTGTATGCAGTAGAAAATTTCAGGGGCAGTGCAAGGCACCATCTTTGAGACAAATACTGATATGATTCTGATACTGATAATGCTTCCTGACAGTGTCATACATTGTACATTTCCAGACACATATATCTGTAATCGCAGTGATGGGTAAAATCCATACATTACGTATTAATTATTTAATGTGAATTGACTGATTTCCTTATATGAACCATTGTTACAAGTTACATTAATATTTTGGTTAGGTTAACATGATGCATAGCTTAACATCATCATTAATTATGGTGCTGTCTCTCAACAGTTGTGTTGCAGAGAGTAATTAATAATTTACAGTATTACACAAACACAGTACATTTACAGAATTATAAATAAGTTCTTATGCAAAGAGTGAAACTTCTGAATTAGATCAAATACTGAAAAATATTTGACCTAAGAGATGTCCTCTTCCAAAACGACATTATGATACACCACATATCTCTAAAGAAGATAAATCGGCTGCCACTGCCCAGAACAATGAATTGTGTTTCACTATAGGGAGAACATTTCACAACAAATATATTCAGTAAAGTTGTCCAGTTGACTTTAGCTTCCTGTTCACTGAGTTGTTTGCCACTATGGATTTTATAGAATTGACCAATTTGTGGATTTGTAGCTGTCAAAGGGGGTCATGGATTAAAGGGACAGGGAGAGAGACAGGAAAAGAAAGAACACGACAAAACATGCACAAGTGAAAAAGAGAAAACATTTGGGTTATGGTCAGGAGTGAAAGACAGAGGGAAGCATTGAAAATGTTGTTTCATGATGATTTAAATTAGTGTGGGATTGGAGAAACTCCATGTGTACTCATTGAATCATGTGTACTCATTGAATCATGTGTACTCAATGAATCAAGGAGTCAAATGATTCTGACACTGGTGGAGATGTGGAAGCAGTCTTGCACAAAGTGAACTGGTTTTCATGCATCACACTACTGGCCTCTGCTCATCCATGGGGTGTGGAGAAGCCTTCCTTTGCTTATTCACTCCAGAAAACAAACTGATATCATAAGAATGCTGGGCACAAAATAAATATCACTGTCGTTTTCGATGCTTTAGGCATGAAGTGAACAGCTCCAGCTCTTTAGAGAATTAGAGTTGGCCTCTGGTGTTATAGTTCTTTCTGCCATCGATTTTAGAACAGCAGACAAAACATGACCTGACTCCCCTCGAGCAGATCTTTTCACTCAGAGGTAAGAATGGATCAAAGACCACAAGAGCAGATAAGTGGAGAAGAAAAAGAAAGAGCAGGCCTGTGTGGTCCAGTAGAGAAACAACCGCCTGCCAGCACACACATGTCAAAGTCGGCATAGGTTTAAATACGGTCAAATGCCCTTTTCACTAACCCTCTCTCTATCTCTCCCTCTCTACAGTAAAGTAAAGGAAACGGACAGCCCCACTCCTTCAAAAAATCTAAACCAAAGGGACTCATTGTACAACACTGCACAGTGCTGCTGCATCCCATATACACTAGATTTGAGCCTTTGCTATCAGAAATCCCACGGAGACAAGTAGGAAAAAGCATTGCTGGCAGAGATGGCTCTTTGACTCTCCCAACAACCGTTGGTAGCTGCTTCAATGAGCCAAGATAGTAACAAAAAAATTGCATATCACGAAAAGTGGTACGCTGTCTTCAAATGGACATGGTCAAGGACAAGAAGGTTGTCCAACATCTTTACAACATCCACTGCTCAGGAGCACAGCATTGCATAGTAGTAGTACATTTTCAAAGTGCAGCGAAGGCCCAGTTCTTAAAAAGCAATGCTGAGGTGCCTAATTTGTTATGCTGCTACAACTTGGCTCTAGGCTGGGATAATGAGCTGAGAGACCCAGAGGAACTCAGTCCCTTAAGGATGGAGAAAGGGGCACAAGAAAAAAGGAGAGGAATACATTGAGGTCTAGAAGCCACCAGAGGCTCCTGGATCCAAGCCTAACCTAGCCCCACACCAGCAAACACCCCACTTGACTTTCTGTGGACACGCCTCAATTCAGGCTGCCCTGTCTGTTTTCTTCTCTTCTACTGGTGTTCAAACAGGGGATTCCAGACCCCTGGGAATTCATCAATAATTTGGAGAAAGACATTTTATCATCTTATTTTTACAGAAAACGTGGTTTTATTATCTGCCGAACATGAGTTGTCTTATATAATCTACAGTATATGCTATATAGATTATTTGATGTAGCCTGAAACAACATCTGGATCCCTCGATTCCATCCTGCATCCCTTTCTAGGCTTGTATCCTGCTACGATTCTACGAGAGGTGTGTCTTACAGTGCTTGGTGACTCACAGGTCTAGGCCGGTTAAGGAATCGAAAGGAGTTCCTGTTGTAAACCAGAAGTTATTTATTTACATAATAATAAGACTAGATTAAACACACTAAAAGAAGGAGACAATAATCCTGGATCGTTGTTTGGCATTCATTTTTATTGAATTAAAAAAAACATAGATTGTATATAAGAAACGAATCAAAATCATCAAAATCGTACAAAATCAGTAAACGTTATCTAAAGTAGGTGCATATTTATAATACAGTGCATATTTCAGTGTGTGTGTCTATATATACATTTATATGTATATAAATATATGTATGTATATATATGTTACATGTTGTATGGACAAAAGCTACCGAACATCACCATCTGATGTACAGTAGTAACATTGTTTGATTAATAATGACATTTATTGCATTCATGTTGTGTACAACCATTTCTGGCTTTAACCATTTGGGGGCCCTAAGCAAAATGTTATCTGGGGCCCCCTCTCCACTATCGGTCAAGGGCCCCTTTGCAGTCAGAGACCTCTCTAGTGGTCAGGGCCCCTAAGCAACTGCTTATGTCACTTATGCCAGGAGTTGGCCCTCTGTGAAACATTGAGAGATCATTAACTGTAGCAAGCTAGCTAAGACTGTTAATGTATTTAAAAAAACAAGCAGAATTCTGATAAGTTTATGTACCCCAGAACAGTTAGCTTTCCTGTTCATTGATTGAGAAATATGCTATAACTAGTAGTATGTTGGGCAAACAAAACAGCTTTTCTACAATATTACTGATGCATAACAAGGTATTTTCACCTCCCAGGTACTGTTTTTTGTCCATTTAGTGGAGCAAGATATCTACTGCACAGAACACCATCATGACCAGTATTAAGTAAGGTGACTTTTCCAAACTGGTCCCAGCTAAGGCATGGTATGGCAGGCTTATTGAGACACCAGCTGCTTTATATCTATGGTTGAGAGAGGAGCACATTATATCGAACAGATATAAAAAGCAGACTCTCTCGAAACATATCAGAGGGTTGTTCCTATCTCTTCAAATTTTCTCCCTACCAAAGACACACCTGGTACCGGACATGAAAGAACAACACGCACAATGTTCTTTTAGTTCCTGTTTGTTGACATTATTGTTACAATGCAGAATGAATTTTCACAAGTCAGCATCCTAATGTGTGCTATGGTGATATGCCCTAGCTGTGCCTGCCAGCTACTGGGCGTACAAATTACAGGACATAACTCATTTGGGGCTTATGCCCAGCTGGTACAACAGGTATCATTTTAAACATAGAGCACATTTTACGACTGACGCAGAGTTATGACCTATGCAACCAGCGGCTTTGATCTCCTGTTGTCCAAAACATTTTGTTTTACCTTGTAAATATGAAGCATAGAGTGTGTCTGTGCATGCTTTAATATAGTGCCCAAAGTGGGTTGATTGAGTCTCACAGACAGACACATGCTGACAGCAATGTTTTGGGAATGCAAGAGGAGCCCATTCACGGCCATTATCTAAGCATTTTCTCTTTCATAAGACTTTTCACCTGTCAACCCCCACAGCACTGAAAGCAGGAGGCTGGCATTCTTTCAGCTTTTTTAGAGCAGAGCAGGAGCCAAAGTGAGAATGAATAAATTATACACTCATTTTTAAAACAGTATAAAGACTTAACTTTCACCACAGTCAAAAATGGAAGTGATTCCAACCCTGAACCCTGAATTCTTTATTTCCCTATTAACATTTTTTATATCCTCCTCTACGTGTAGCTGCAAGGTACTGGCCTAATTAATGTTGCATCAACATTAGATGTGACCTATTCTGCAAAGTCAGAGTGATTGTCTGCATTGCTATGTATTCCCTTTCCATGGTTTCACAAGGTCTGACTATTTCATGTGTGATTATTCCATACTGAGGCTACAGTTTCCCCCTCCAAGACATAGAAGCAGTAATAAATAAGTAACAGAAGAGAGAGTAAAATAGATTTTCCAGGGGCAGTGGAAAGACATGGCCAGTCTAATAAGTTGCGGACACACTCCGTCCCAACATTGCTAGTCAAAACACCCAGTGCAGTGAATGGGGTAAATGAATCCACAGCAGAACATAGAGAAAACAGGAGAGAATATGATGGGGGGCGTACTGTGAATGGACACCGGGTGCAATCTGCAAAAGCTGTCATCATAGAGGTATGGGAAAGAAAATGAGTTGGGGGGTGATGACAGGAATGCCATTGTTTTGGCCATGGGGAAGGTAGACGCCAGGAGATGATAGCCCAATGAACAATAATACCATCTGACTCTGAGATATCATTATTTGACTTATGGATATATTGCAACTTCACAATTTGTCACAAAAGTCAGTATGAAAATATTACAATCAATGTCATTATCTTTGGGGTGATTCATCTGAATATATAGTATGTAACTGACAAGTTTAAATAATGTTTCTCTGAACATATAGAAAACATTATACAAGTGTCACCTTTAAATTAATGCCATTCTATTTAAAAGGCAAGAAGACAAACCAACATGAAAGAAAGAATAACAGTTTTAGAAAAGAGGGAGAGGTGAGAGGGTGAAGGGTGGAGAGAGAAACATTAAGAGGAGAAGAAAGAGAGGTAAGGCTGAGAGAGATCATAGAGGGGGTGGAGGAGAAAGAACCAAAGGCAGTGCCAGAGCTTAGCATTCTTCCCATGTATAGCCAGGCTCTCAGGAAGAGAAGAGTGGGCTGGAGGGTTAAGCTCTAATCCAGATGTATTGCTGGGGGACCACACCAGAGAGGCAGCTAGGGTCCGACCTCTCAAAAACAGACCCAACTCTCTTGCATCCTGACTAATACAGACCCAGTGTTGCTTAGTTTACAGCAGAGACTATACCCAGACTGGATTTCTCACTCCACTATCAAACTGGTGTCTCACTTTTCAGGCTACTTTGACTGCTGTCATCAATTTTTCTTGGAGGATTTTGCAGGTAAGCAGCATACAGTATTTGACAAGCCTTGAAGTATATTGCTATATGGTGAGGTTCACATTGCTGTTGGGGCAAAAAGGTATTGCTGATGGACACATTTCATAGGTGATTAGTCAACTGAAGCCAATTTTGATTAAATTATTCTGCCATATGTTATCCAAAGAGCCTTTGCAATGGAGATTTTTTGAATTGCCAACTGAGCACATAAACCAATTATGAGAGAATAATTCAGCCTAGTTGAAAATGTATTAAACACAGATCAAGACATACATGTATGTTGTCATATGATTCATGTTATTATGGACTGACTGACATGGAATTAGGATGAATGTTAATGACTGCAAGGCATAGCTAGTGAAGCGCTTAAACATAATACACAGGATTCAGTTTTGACATGCGGAACATGCCCATACAGAAAAAAAATACATTTGAAATATAACATTTTAGGATTATATTAAGAAATGGTTCATATACAAATTAGCAAAATTATGTATTTTAATAACTTTTTATGCATTTAGAAATATATTTTAAGTGTAAAATACATTTGTAAATATATTTTTATAAACACATTTCTTTGGAAACATCACTTGGCAATGTTTCTTATTTTATATTTTTCACATGTATATCAATTTTTTCAGTATGAGAGGGCTCTAGTTCAACATTTTATAATCAGCAAAAACAATTTGAGTATATTCCAAAAATTTTACAAAGGCCAAAACTGAGTAACATAACCTGTAATCGCTAAAAAAGGTGAATTTTCTTCATAACACACATTTACTGAAAACATATGGGTGCCATACATTAGGTAATGGTATTTTGACTGCCAGAAGGAAACATATGAATTAGATATATGTTGGTCCCACTACAGGCATTTTTCTTGAGCCTCAGCTCTGACAGGTACTGGTGATTTGAGGCTGCTGAGGGGAAACTCCTCTCTGTCTTAGGAATATCTTTTTGTAAATTCATAACTATAAACACCAACTGGGGGCAGCTACCTGTTCTAAACAAATTGTATGTATGTTGGCCCATGACCGATTCTGTGATTGTGTGATTGTGTGTGTGTTTGTGTGGAGTTGAGCCATGGAACCAAACCTCTGATTTATCTGGCCCGACAATTCTATCTGTACCCATCCAAAGTCCACCCAGCTGTGTTGTTGATCTAGATTCTGCCTGATATATGCTGTTCACAGCCCAACTGGTCACTTTACAGTTTGAATTTAAACAGAAACAAGCAAAGTTGTCTAGAACAGATGACATCATGCAGTCTCGTAGGTGAGACAGTCAACATTTGAGAGTTTTATACAGGACATATTCTTATAAACTTCACCCAGCACAAATGAAAGTGCCTTCCCTCAAAGAGTGGTTGAGAGAGTTTTTCCTAACAACTGTTTCAACCTCTTATTTCTTCAATGAATATGTTTTTGTGCCGTTTGTGACAACTGCTTATGTAAAAAGAGCTTAATGAAACACAATTATGTGATTGCTAGGTCAAAAGCAGAATTGGGCAAAAGTAAACTGATACGCAAAAATTTCAAACACATATTATTTGATTTATAGTTACATGCACAGCAAAGTCTGCATTATAACTTTCGGACAATGCTTTAAAAGTACAACTAACAAAAGGGTTGCAACTAGCAACCATATAACTGGACGACTTTACCAGAAACATCTCTCAGGTTACACTCCGGACCTCAGCAATATACGGGCTGTCAGTGTGTCTAATTCTTACTCAGAGGGGGTACTCAGGAAGAGGGGAAGGAAGCTCTGCATAATTGGACCACTCATCATGAGTCATTATCATACCAACGACCGACAAGACATATCACGGTTGCCATGTAGACACTCAGAACACACTGCATGAAAAACAGGTTAGTCTGTAACCAACAGGTAAACTCAAGGCAATGCACTAAAAACACAAGCAAGCTTAGCTTGTTTTATTTGCCCTCAAGGTAAATATTTTAGGGTTTGGGAGGTACTGTACTTGTCATCAATGTTTTGAAGGATTTTATTATTTTAATTAAGCTCTTAGATGCATAGACACACTAGCACAGACATGCCATAAGTATTTCTTGCTTTATATTTTCTAAGAAAACTGTTTAGTTTTTTTCTCATATTGATTCACCAGCAGCTCTGTGTATGTGGAGATATGAAAACCCTTAAGAAATATATTTGAAAACGTATACGAAAAAGTACAAAAGCAAGACTTTATTTAAGGTTTAAGAACACAAAGTGGAATTCAAACTAAGAGCTGTAGCGAGGTCTACTTTCAACAATCTCGATAAGCACAAGAGTATTTATGATTTCCACCATTACAGTATTCTAAAATCCAATCATGTTCATTCACAACAACGGCTATACTAGCAAGTGAAATGACTGGATCACCCTGACCTTTCCTCTTGCGTGTTCGCCTCACACTAGGTTTAACGATGGCGTGAGAGGCCTGCCATGGCTGTTGAGGATGTTGCTGTCCTGGCTCCCTGGCTGAGGCTGTGGGCGGTGCTGCTGCTGTTACTGGTGCCCACGCTACACCGCCCGCTGGCCATGTGCGCCCCGTGCCCAGGGGGCTGCAGTTGCCCAGGCGTCAAGGAGGTTCACTGCACATTCCGCCACCTCACCTCTGCACCGCGCAATCTGCCCAAGGACACACAGAGGGTTAACCTGGGGTAATACAAATACACAATATAAATAAGAGAAAGTTATGGAAATAGTACAGGAAGTTACGGAGTGATGGTAGATGCGAGTCGCCCATACGAGAATCTGCTAAATTGTTCCAGAAATGAACATGTAATGGATTATGGGAATTAATAGTGTGGATTTAAAGTGTAAACTCATGTGCGCACGTTAACATTATGCAAGATGCTTGAAGCAAAAACCGCTGAAGCAAACAGAGAGGTAGGAAGGCCAATCAGAACTGCTGGCATGAAAGGCAAACATCCTATAGCTGCCATATCTTTACTGAACCATTTTCACAAAGCAGGAACTGTGAATAATTAAGGGGATTATAAGGATTAACCCACTTAAGGATTAACCCGCTTGAAGGGAATGGTTACATGGCACATAATGTATAGGAAGGATCGTTCCACTGCCCGCTCTGAAAGGAAAGGCATTACTCTGTGCCTCAGACTGCCACAGCCCCCGCACAGGTTCAGCTTACTTACATTCACCCTCTAAAAAACCAAGATGCTCTGGGTAATGGGAATTGAAACTGACATTTCATAGTTTACGAAGAATGCATGTACTTCAGCCGAACAATTTGCAAGTACATGAGAAGGATGCTGCTGTTGGAATAGTTCACACAGGTGGAACATTATAACTTGCCTTGCCAATAGACAGCTCTGTTTATTCTCAGGATTCTTGGCTCTTTACTTGGATTTTGGGTTGATGTTTATATTTCACGCTGGCAGCTCCTGAAAGTCTCATTTTCACATTGGGTTGTTTCCTCCCTCTCTGTGTCTTTCTGTGTGTAGTTATAACAGCCTCCAGGCAGTGCAGGGGTCAGAGTTTACACATCTCCGCCATCTGGAGATGCTTATGCTCCATGGGAATGACATCATTACCGTGTCTCCAGGAGCGTTTTACAGCCTGCGCTCGCTGCAGGTAAAGACCCCAAAACAAGCTGGCAGCAAGGTTACCTGGCTACCTAAACTACATTGTTTGGCCAAATTCTACATCATGTCCACAGATTTCACACTCGCAATAAGTTCTATGTTGCCCAAAAATTGTTTTCTAACATTTTGATCTGTCTTAGAATCTGACTGGTTGCGCTATAGCCAGAACACACATAGTTAAAACAGATTTTTGTTTGCCTTTGCTTTGTACAAAATAATGTATGTAGCGAATGAGAGAGCAGCGGAAGAGCTCAATTTGAAGCGTCAGTCATCTCTTCTTTTATTCAGAGCAAGAATGATAACTGTAGATATAGTAAGTTAACAGTCTGGGGGGTTGTCTCACCACTGAATATTCAGTCACTTCTCTAGAGGCAAATCAAACGAACAATCTGTCTTTCCTGACAGATTCTGAAGCTGAGCTACAACAAGCTGAAGGCCGTCAACCCTTCTATGTTTGAGGGCTTGGTGAGCCTGGTGCGACTCCATCTGGACCGAAACAACATCGATTTTATTGAGCCGTACACTTTCAGTGGGCTCACATCTTTAAAACTACTACAGCTAGAAGGGAACAAGCTTAGGGACCTCCACCCACACAGCTTTGTCACCCTCTCTGTTCTGGGGACCTTCTGGAGCTCTGGGCTGCGTCACCTCCACCTGTCTGACAACCGGCTTCAGTACCTCCAACCTAGGACACTGCAGCTGCTCAACAAGCTGGAACTGCTCTCTTTGCATGGAAACCCATGGACCTGTGACTGCCATCTGCTGTGGCTTCTAGAGTGGAACAAGAAACATGATGGTGAGGCCATGCTCACTTTTGACAATTTTCTCTCTTCTCTCTTTCACTTTCTCTCTCTCTCTTTCTCTCTGTCTCTCTCTCTCTCTCCTAGATTTTTGTGCTGCAGATGCTGCCATACAGACTAACACCTATGAAATGTCTCTCTGTGCATTAGTTTTCACTTCACCACAATGATAAGGCCCATGTGTAGTCTGTAGATCATGCAGGTGAATGCTGATAATACATCAGAATGAATGTGTGAATGTTTGTGGGCTGTTTTCTTTAACCAAATAGGACTGGATGGCAAATATTTATCCATAATTGATCACTTGATCCCTGAACAGTACTCTATTTGACTCAGTATACACAGCCTACATTTGTGCATACGTTTGCATACCCTGGCAAAAATATTTAAGGATAGTGATCATATGAAGCCATTTGTTATCACATAGTTGTTTGGCTCCTTTTTAAATCATAATGATAACAGAAATCTCCCTTATGGCGCTGTGCAAAAGTTTACATACGCTTGAATGTTTGACCTTGTTACAGACACACAAGGTGACACACACACAGGTGAAAATTTTAATTAAAGGTGAATTTCCCACACCTGTGGCTTTTTAAATTGCTATTAGTGTCTGTGTATAAATAGTCAATAAGATTCTTAGCTCTCATGTGTAAGCACTGAGCAGGCTAGATACTGAACCATGGGGAGCAGAAAAGAACTGTCAAAAGACCTGCGTAACAAAGTAAAGGAACTTTATAAAGATGGAAACGGATATCAAAAGATATCCAAATCTTTGCAAATGTCAGTCAGTCCTGTTCAATCACTTATTAAGAAGTGTAACATTTGGGGATCTCTTGATACCAAGCCAAGGTCAGGAAGACCAAGAAAGATTTCAGACAAAACAGTCTGAAGAATTGTTCGGGTTACAAAGAAAAACCCACAGGTAACCACAGGAGAAATACAGGCTGCTCTGTAAATTTTTTTTTTTTTTTTTTCAAGGAGCACAATACGACAATACTTGAACAAAAATGAGCTGCAACATCAAGTTGCCAGAAAGAAGCCTATACTGCGCCAATGCCACATAAAATATTGGTTACAATATGCTCGACAACAACTTGACACACCTCACAACTTCTGGCACACTGTAATTTGGAGGGACGAGACCAAAATAGATCTTGTGGTCACAACCATAAGCGCTGTCTATAGGTCAACAAGACCTATAGTGAACAGAATACCATCGCCACGGTGAAGCATGGTGGGGGCTCACTGATGTTTTGGGGGGGTGTGAGCTCTAAATGCACAGGGATTCTTCTGAAAATTGATGGCAAGATGAATGCAGCATGTTATCAGATAATACTGGCAGACAATTTGTATTCTTCAGCACAAAAGCTGCGCATGGGACGTTCTTGGACTTTGCATAACCTGGAGGCATTTTGCCAAGTCGAATGGGCAGCTATACCAGCTGCAAGAATTCGGGGGCCTCACAGACAACTATTACAAAAGCCTGCACACTGTCATTGATGCTAAAGGGGGCAACACACTGTATTAAGAACTAAGGGTATGCAGAATTTTAAACATGGGTCAGTTCATCTTTTTCTTTTTTGCCATGTTTTGTAATATGTCTGAGCCATGCTGTTATGACCTAAAGTTGAATATGAATTCCATAAGATATAAAAGACACGTGTTTTGCCCACTCACTCGTGTTTTCTTTACAAATGATACATATATTACCAATTCTCAGAGGGTGACAACTATCTTTTTCTGAACCCAGTAAAGTTAAGGTAAACAAACTGTCTGTCTCTGTCTGTCTCTCTGTCAGGAGTAATTAAGTGTAAAAAGGATCGAGACGCCGTTGAGAACTGTGCCATGTGCTTCTCGCCTCAACCCTTAAATGGCAGCCAGGTTCTGTCATTGTCTGCTGGTCAGCTGGCCTGTGAGCGGCCCTCCCTGTTGTCCCCTCTGAAGAAGTGGGACAGTCCTGGCTGGGACGAGGCAGACTCAGAGCCTGACATCCCCTACACCAGGGACCTGGAACATCCCTTGGGCCAGCTCACCTTTGTCCTTAGCGACAGCCACGGCAATGTGGCACATGTGGCCTGCGACGTCCAGCGTCCTAGCGAGAGCTCCTCCGTGACATGGGAGAACACGCGGACACCTGGGGAGGTGGCAGTCAACGTGAGCCTGATCAGCCACCTGGAGTGCGAGGTCAACCGGGATGTTCTGCAGAACCTATGGAAGCTGGTGGCCTACTACTATGAGAATCCCGCCATACTGGAGAGGGGGGAGAGGAAGGAGAACACCAGCAGAGTCACGTTTCAGTACTCCCAGGTTCACAACGAGGAATCCATCTACTTCACAGACCTCAAAGGACATTTAAGCGCTGAACCAGAATGGCTCCTCCAGTCCCGGGTCACCCTGCAGCTGAACAGGCGGCAAACAACCACAAAAAAACTGGTGCTGGACTTCACCACGTTCATCACCAAGCACATCATTGGCAGAGGAGAGGAGGAGGATGTGCCGTCCTCCTGGGCTCTGATACAGAGAGGAAGCCCACGGAGAGTTCAATCTGTGCTTGAGGGCTCAGAGGTCAGTTTGGGGTGTTCGGTCATCAGTTCAGGGTCCCAGTCTGTGGAGTGGATGATGCCAGACCTATCTATCTTGGAAGAATCAAATTCTGGGTCGGTGTTGTTGGAGGGGGACAAATTGGTCATTAGCAATGCTAGTGTGTCTAACTCTGGTGTGTATCACTGCCTGGTACGTACCAGGAATGACGTGGATATGGTGCCTGTAAGGTTGACAGTGAAAGAACGCCTTCTCAGCCCAAACTCTCTAAATGGGAAGAAGATGGAGGTGGAGATTGGGGAGTCCCTTTCACTCCCCTGTTATGTCACTTCTACTCAGCCCAGCGAGACACGCTGGTACCTCCCAAAAAATCAGATTTTACTACCGTCTCAACCAAACGGGAGGGTGTTTGTCAATAAAAATGGAACTCTGGTGATCAAAAAGACCACTCTCGAAGACACTGGGGAGTACAGTTGTTTGGCTACTAACCTCTATGGAGTCGACATGTTGGCTCATCTGGTGGTCGTCACCGGAGAAGAAGACTCGGGTGCCAAGGAAAAGGGTGAGACGAAATCCTCTGGTGTTGTAACAGCCAGAGGAGAATCAACCTTGTTTGTGCGTGAGGATGAAATTGAAGGGTCAGGATTCCAAGAAATACAACGGCCCCATGCTACACAGTCTCCAAAGAGAGTGGGAGGAAAACCAAGGTACCCCGGAGGCTTTCTGCGGCCTGGCATGAAAGTAAAGAGGATCAAGGATAACAAGAGGAAACCTAATAAGTCTGTCAAGGAACTCAACCCCAACCGCTGGGCTGAGATCCTAGCAAAAGCTAACGCTAAGCTTCCAACTGTATCTCCTACAAGACAACCACTAACTACACCAACAACTATTAGAGCAACAACAATGACAGCTATGACCTCTGTGTCCACTCCCAAACACATAACTACAACTAGAGAAACCATTATAACAACAACTACTGCTCGTACTGTAACCACAACATCCACAAAGCCACAGACAGAAGGGGTAATTGACCTTCCTGAAAAGCAACCAGAGCCTTTACAGCCTCCACCAAGAAAACATGTGACACAAGCCCCAAGACGAAAACAAACACCTATGAATCGTGGTATAGGAGACCCAAACACAGGCCCAGACTCGGTCAAAAACGTTTCTACTACAGAAACTCCTCAAACCGTCACACATCCAGTGAAACTAGAGAACAAGCATGTGGGGAGGGAAACGAAAAGAGTTAACCTGAAGAACAATCATATTTCGACAAACAGACGAAGACCCCCATACAGATGGGGCCGACCGCCACAGAAACAAATTCGCCCTCTGAAGCCCACCGTCCAATCATCACAGAAACCACAGGTGACCTTTTCTCAACCCACAACAACAGTGAAAAAACATGAATCTCCTGGATTACGCAACAACAATTCTAAATCAGAGGAACGTATTAGAGATCAGACGCCCTTAATTTCAAAACACATTTACATTGAACCGGTTCCTACACCCATTGAGCCTAGCAGTGCCATAGACAAATCAGATAGCATCCACACTGAACTAAAACCAGACGTGAAAGATCCTAGCATATATCCGTTTTCAAACAGGTTGCAGGTGCCTGAAGCAGAGACAATCACCTTGTCCCAGCCAAAGTATATTCCCACGCCAACTGAAGTTGCACGACAAGAAAGGATTTTGGACATCTCAAAAAAACAAGATGATATAAAACAGAAAACTCCGAACAAGCAAACAACCCCAAAGATAACAAGAACAAAACCCACTAATGTTAATTATGACATTAATATAAAACGTGATTTATTACATGACACAACTAACACGTCAACCACCTTTGATCTAGATGAGGTAGCTGCAAAGACCCAGGTAACAAAGGTCAACGTTAAAAATCCACTTCCTAAAACATCCCAAGAAAGGACAAATACACACTCAAAAACCACTGCTGCTCAGATGAACATTCTGAGGGACGTACAAAGTAACTCGTATAAAAAGAATATCTCTCAAATTAAACCTGATGGTCCAGATCTTCCCATGCACCCTTGGATGGTTCAAACCACCCCTCCGCTCCGTGCTCCCACCCCCTATTGGCCTTACAGCCGCTTCCCAGTGCGGCCCTCAGTCCGTGGTTCAGGGACATATCCTGTATTGACAGAGAGGCCCAGGCTTTACCCCGATATAGGAGTTCGTGGCTCAGGGGTCACCAATCGACCAGAAATTACAGCCGAGACAGTCAGATCCTCGCCTTTCACCTCTCCCTCAACGTTCAGTGGCACACAAGGCTCTCTGACATCCAACTCACCCCGCAAGGACCCAGGTTCACATAGCAGGAACAGACAGCAGGATCTGTTAATGCTCTCAAAGCTCAGAAACAGATACAGACAGGTTCAGCTTAATCGTATTTCACAGCTGGGGACGCGAGTGACACCGAAGCCCAACACCATTGACCCTACACCCAGACCTTATAACCAGCCTCACAATCCGTCATACATGTATCGGCCGCTACCCCCAACCACCACTATGACCATGCCCACCAACAGGCCCTACTCCACAGCCGGCGTCCTGTTTGGCAGCCGCTGGCACTGGGTTCCGAAGAGGATAAGCACAGCCCTGCCGTTCCCCAACCTAATGGGCAGTGGAGTGAAGCCAAGGATCACCTCGGTGAACACAGTCAGTGTGTCTGCCTTGGCTGAGGGAGATGTTCTGCTGCCCTGTGAAGCAGCAGGAGAACCCCAACCAGCCATCTCCTGGACCAAAGTCTCCACAGGTATTTAAAAAAAATTGATAGGCCAAATGCAGTGATTGCTTTCCCTTTCTCTAGTGAATATAGGCTCTCTATAAGGCATGGCAAAGGCTATGACTTCAGGCTGTCATGTGATTACAATCATAAAAAAATAGCTAAGCCTTTGTAGTTATCCATAAGTAAATGTCATTGTGCTGCCCCACTGTTTACACAGGAATGAGAAGTTTTATGTGTTTCTTTTACTGTATTATGTGCACACATTTTTGTGGTCAATCCTTTTCATATTTCTCAGTGTCAGTCATTATGTTATGTCTAGTTATGGCCTTCATTGCAAATTAGGTACAGTTAGTAAATTCTAGAGCAGAGGATGCATAGAAATTGTAGCATACCAATGTTTTGTTACAATCAAAGTACATATTGTGCTTAATCAATCTCTCATATTATGTTTCAGGTTAAACTGACCCATTATAGTTTGAAGGGGCCCTTTTCACTGTACTACTAGCATAGACACGCACAAATTACCAGAAGACATCTTCAGTTAATGTTTAAAATAATGTCTCAAATGTGTTTTCCTACAAAATTGTTCAGAGTGACAGAGATATTCCCCATTTAAACTGTATGTTTATCAGTTTGCATTGGCCTGTAGTCTACTTATACTTGCTTTAGACAATTGGAGAATTATCCTCCCAAACTACCCTGGTAAAGGTTGAGGAGAAGCCAACCAAGGTGGGGGAGAAGGAGTTGTGTCATTCTTTCAAATAGGAGATTAGTCAATATTTTTTTCACAGCCTTTTTGTCTTATTTACCTAGGGTGCCAATAATTTGGGAGGGCAGTGTACCTACATGCACAACTAAATACTGTCTGTGGTCTATAGATCCAACAATATAAGCAGGGAAGGGCAGTCTTTCAGAGCTAACTAACACCAAATATTGCTTTAGAAAAATCAACATAATTTGAAATAAAATGCATGGTTCATTTTGAACCAGATTATAAAGATTTAATTATGTTTGTTTCTGTATTTAAGTAACATTTGGTTTTACTATGCTATTATATTCAGTTCATACAATACTGTCATTATCAGATCTTGAAGACACTGAATTACCTTGAATATATTGCATAACATTATACAAACACCAGTCAGCAAAGTTGCCAGTCCTCTACAAGTAGGTCAGAGATTGTTTTTAAAGTAAAAATCCTGTTCAAATGCGTAGACATTTTGTGAACTTCATCTGTTTGGATAAAAGTTAAAATTAGGATTAGCAGACACTTTATAAAGAATTATAATACAGTCATTTACCAGCGTGTTAACATTCTGGGTGGGGAGTGATCCTTCTATACATACAGCAGCATAACGAAGGCTCCAAAGGATAAGACATTTGTAAAATAGATTAGCAAAATAGTAGCACCTGAGCTCAACTTACATTTGATTAATATATCATGTAATTATGTTAGACACTGAGACCCACAAAATCTACATCGCATTTATGGCACAAGACTAATCCAGGGTGCCTATGGTTTGCTTTTCTTTTCATTTAACAACAGGTGCTACCATCCAAGCCAATACAAAACACGGACAGAGATTTGAAGTTCTCAAGAATGGCACCTTTGTGATAAAAAATGTACAACTACAGGACAGAGGCCAGTACCTCTGCACGGCACAGAACACACTAGGCTCGGACCGAATGGTCACCACCGTTACTGTGCAAACCCAGCCCCCCAAAATCATAGGTTCCCGCTCCGCAGAGGTTCCAGTATATTTGGGCAGGCCTATAAGTTTAGACTGTGTAGCCTCAGGCAAGCCCCAGGCACAGATCTCCTGGATTCTTCCAGACAGGACCTTTGTGCGTGATGTGGGAGCCCTTGACAGGCCAGCCTCTCTTTTACCTAATGGCACTCTGAGGATCCAATCAGCTAACTTCTCCAGTAAAGGAGACTATAAGTGCATCGCTAGCAATGCGGCCGGCGCTGACACGGTGACCTATCACATCCACGTGGCAGCCTTACCACCTACCATCGACGAGGAGACCTCAGAGAGTGTCGTCGTTCAGCCAGGGCGAAGTGTGTATGTTCACTGCACCGCCAAGGCGGAGCCTGCGCCCGTGCTAAAGTGGGTCCTCCCTGCAGGGCTACACGTCAGACCTTCCCAGTTCCTCGGCAGAAGACTGTTTGTCTTTCCCAATGGGACTTTGTACATCAAAAACCTGTCTCCAGCTGACGCAGGGAGGTATGAGTGCTCTGCGGCCAACGCGGTGGGCGCGGCCAGGAGATTAGTGCACCTGAACGTCAGACAGGAGGCCTTCAGTCCACGACACTCACAACAACCGTCCCAACAGCACAGAGTCACGGCCATGTATGGCTCCACTGTGTACCTGCACTGCCCAGCGTCCACAGGCTCTCCCCAGGGCACACTGTGGCAGTTGCCATCCAAAAGACTGCTGGAACATCGCTACAGGTAACTCCACCATTCAGTAAATCAAAATGACATAGCACTTTTCCCATAAAAAATAGGACTGAGCTCATATTAAGTATCAGACGGCTGTAAAAACGAATTGAATTACCTGCGAATGTTCAAAATGAAGCTCAATAATTTCACAGCTGCTTCATAACTCATATTAGCTTTGTTGAGTTCATCTGCTGAGTTTCTAATTGCTCTACACTCAAGTTTCTAATCCCTTTCCAATCGCTTTCCAGTGACTACATAAAGTACATCTAAATTTAGCCCTCAGTTTCAATTAAATTCCACAGTCAATCAAGTGTCCACTGTTGGAGGCAATAATATGATTCTTACAATTTGGAAGGCGTTTGTAAAGTACACCCAAGTATTTGTGCTGTGGACCCTAGAAACAAAAAATATGAATTGGACAAAAAGTTATTTGGTTGGGGGATTTAGCTGTGTAACAGATATACAGAGTGAGGCCGAGGCTTTAGAGTGCACAATGAAAACATGTATTATTTATTTTAAAAATCAAATATTTACAAAAAGATAGAAACATCCTTTCCAGAGGCATAGCCAGAAATTGTTTGTGACGAATGGCCTAGCATGGATTTGGGAGGGCAGAAATATAAGACCTCAATTGTTGAATTATCGTTTCAAGCATACACTACTTTAATACTAAAATTTACTGCTGCACACAAACCTTTTAAGACCTATTTGGCCAATCTAAAAGTGATTTATTACAACGTAAATCCATTGCTCTTCAGAAGCAATTGGTGTCTACTCAATACAAACGCAACAGTCGCAGCTGTTGTTTTGGCAGCCGACCCGCTTGTTGTTGCGGCAACCCTGATGAGACTTCTGATGTTTCTGGCAGTGGGTCAGGGCCTGCAGCACGAGGAAGACCAATAGTTTATTCAAACAGCTACTGTGTTATTCATGAAAAAAAAATATAAAGAGCAATTTTTCCCACTCTTTCCTGACTTCTGCTACCAAAACAGGTGTGACTTTAACACTACTACTTGATGTTCACTCTCGCTCAACACCGTGTTATTCCCTTAATGATAGAAGATGAGACAAACAGTTGATAGTAATTGATAGCCCACAACATTCCATTATAAATACTGGAGCGCTATTGGAGCGGGAAAGACAACTGTATCTTCTGTCTGCATTCAATATTTGCTTTTTTTTGGCCTGTTTGACATATGAATTTACTTTTGATAAAAATGAAGAAAACCATATAATCATTGCCTTATTCAATCTGGCACCTGCCTAGATTGAGTGGGGATTGAAACCTATATTTTAGCACACTATTGGCTTAGCATTGCAAACAAAGTCTAAACTAGACAGAATACGTTCTTTATTCCTAAACGGCAGATCATGGTTTGGGGATCAAATTGGAGATTAATCAATAAGTCAGCTTTATATTTGTGATATAGCCATCAAGATTTGGCAAACAGGGGAGGCAAACATCAGGAGTCATATTGTATTGTTTCACTGTAAATACTTGATAACAATGTTTTTTTACCCAACAGTAGAGAGCAGAGACCAGAGCAGAGAAGTAAGAAAACCTCACAGAGTAGTAATTGCACACAGGGCACAGGACGGTCATTCCTTGTTGCTCCATTCATTGTTTTGTATAAAACATTAATTGTAATAACCCATCTACATTTGTGATCATGTAGACAACCAATGGCTTTCCAATCACGCCATCAAAGAACCACTAACCCTTTTCAACTGCTTGTTTTGTGCTATGCCTATATTTGCAGACAGTCGATGATGAAAATGAGAAACGCTAGACTGAGCATGCCATTACCTCATTGCTGACCGGTACCATAACAAAATTGAAGAGGGGAAAGGCAGCTGTATCTCTAAAGCCTTGTAAACCTGCTCCACGCTATAACCAACTAATGCACGCTCTGCGCTCAGCTGCCTTCCTTCTCCACAGCTAACCCAGTGACAAAATGTCCAGTCAGCCTGTCAGCATGGAGGCTCAATAGAACATGTATCCTATTGGACAACGGTGGAGATGAACATTTTCTGTATTAATAAAATGCTGCTCAAACAAGGCGGTCAAGGCTCTAGGGCTGTAGAGCAGTGGTATTCAAACCCAATTCCACCCAATTTCTTCATTGCTACCCCCTAATATCAGGGATTTGTTTAGACTTGCGACACCAGATGGGTGCAATTAATGATGAGGTACAACAGCAAAACCAGCAGGCAGAGTTGAATATTCCTGCTGTACAGCATGAATCAATGTTCACTGCCACACAAATCAAAATAGACATTTTGTGTCTTTCTGATAAATTTGGGTCTAATACATATCCAAAACAATTTACATCTGATTATCCCTCCTCTCTGGCATATCTCAGATCTGGTATGACACATCAAGGATCCCAGTCAGATTCGGTGTTGACTTCACAAAAAACAAACGTATATTGTGGGGGTCAGATAGGAATTTCAATGAGTTTGGCTCAGATATACATTCTGGGATGAAGACCTGATTGACAGAATATGTTGACAAAAAAGTGTCAGTATCACGTATACACTTCTTCCAAAGGATGTAGCTGGATTAGTGTGATAATAAAGACAGAATGCTTGCCAGAGCCTATCGTTCCTTTTTTCACTAATGGTTCGCAAAATTCCAAGATTTACCCAATGAACAACAATAACGTCAAAACTCAGAGCTGGTAATAACATCTCACACTGCAATATCCAAATGAAATTGTATTACAAATAGTTCCCATGTAGCTCCGTTGGTTGCAGCAGTAGCATTTGAAGAAGAGCCAAGATAGAATGACCATTTTCTTTTATTGTCTCAGTAAGAAGAATTTCTGTAGCGTTCATTTGATGAGATTAGTGGTGTTGATTGGCCACATAAAAGGTATTGGTGATGTTGACACTATGATTCAGAACATGTTTCCTCTGGTTCTTTCTAACGTCAACAAATATCTGTGTTTTGCTGATGCTGAAGGAGAGGTTGTTGTCCGGGCACCACAATGCCAATTTTATTACCTGTTCTAAGTAGGTTATATTGACGTTGTTTGTTATCAGGCCTTAAACTGTGGTGGTGTCAACATCCATGATGCTGGTGTCACCTCATAAAAAGGGCTTAGGACACACCTCTGGAGGTGTGAGAGTCAATGTGAAGAGAGCAAAGAATTAATTAAGCTTGCTTGCTTTTTAGTCAGTAAG
The DNA here is from genome assembly GCA_016801105.1 of Esox niger. NCBI lineage: Eukaryota > Metazoa > Chordata > Actinopteri > Esociformes > Esocidae > Esox > Esox niger. The sequence continues at coordinate 63,520 of JACXGJ010001812.1, forward strand.
GATGTGTAGTCCTCGCCACCTTTCATTAGTCTGAGTTTCATTGATTCTAGATTTAGCAAATAACGGAACTTATACATAAATAGATTTTACCTCGGGTCGCCTCTGCCAGGCTTTTTATGGATTTCTCTTTTTTCCCAAGTTGACTTGTTCCCTCAGACAATTGAGGCCTAATAAGTTACATGAATTATAGAATAGTGCTTCAAATTCTCTGACGTCTGATGCCAGCAGTTGCATTTCAAGAGTAATGACAGGGACAAAAAGCGAGACATCCTGCTTAGAGACACCCTAATAATTTCTTAGTATGCCACAAAAAGACATAAAGACGCACGACGGGGCAAACCCTTTCAGTTACTTAATTTTGGAGCTATTATGTTTGAGAACTGTTTGTCAGCTATGAATGTGGCGCAAAATCAGGAATTTTGATTGATGGCTTCCACAGTATTCATTAAGAAAAGAAATACATAGAAGGGAAGCACTGAGGTATTTTGAATGTAGCTGTTTTTTGTTACATTCCAACTACACAATGAAAATCTAGTATGAAAAAATGATAACCCATAACATGACTTGAATGTAAATATTCTTACAAAATAAAATATAATTATTCTTTTTGTCATGATCATGTGTATCAAAATCTGTCTTTGTTTCATTCTCAGCCCTGAGAGATCTGTCACTGTGTTCTCCAATGGAACCTTACGGATCTTGCAACTGACGGAAAAAGATGGAGGCAACTACCTGTGTATGTTTCAGAGGCCCAACGGTGAAGACATGGAGCTGTTTCAGGTGGAGGTGCTAATGACACCACCAAAGATCAAACACCTGAGCAGTGGCCAGAAAAGGGTTACCTATGGAGAGAACGTCCACGTGGACTGTGTCGCCTCAGGCCTCCCTGACCCAGAAGTGTCCTGGAGCCTCCCTGATGGAACTATAATCAACAACGCACTCCAGTCAGACGACAGCGGTACCCGTTTCCGCCGCTACGTTATATTCGGTAATGGAACACTGTTGCTACGAGAGATGGGAAAGAACGATGAGGGGGACTATACATGCCATGCCAAGAATGAACTAGGAGAGGATGAGATGAAGGTGAGCGTCAAATTAGGTCCAGACTCCCCCCGAATCACATCCAAGGCTCAGCTTGTGCTCACGGCCCGACTAAGAGAGTCTGCCTATATGACATGTCAGGCCACTGGGGAGCCTCCACCAACCATAATGTGGCTCTCCCCAAGCAATAATGTCATAACATCTTCCACAAAATATAAAATCTTAGATGATGGGACATTGGTGATAAAGAAGGTGACATTGGACGATCAAGGAAAGTATGCTTGTGTGGCAAGGAATTCTGCTGGGGATGACATCAAGAACACAAGGCTAGAAGTGGAAGGATTAGAACCGCACATCAATGAACAACATGGACGAAGCCGTATGAAAGTGTTGGCGGTATCGTATCAAACAACATTGCTTGACTGCAAAGCCGAGGGCAATCCTGAACCGTTTGTTTCCTGGGCCACACCTTACCGTCTTTCTCTGCCAACACCTTACCTGGGAGGACGCTTCCAAGTCCACAAGAACGGGAGCCTAGAGTTGCGTGGAGTACGGAAGACAGACGAGGGTCAGTATATATGTCAGGCCAAAAATAGCTTGGGAGAAGCAAGTCTGGCTGTTGAGCTTGAAGTGGCATCCATAGCAGAGAAACCAAGCTTTGCCATGCCAAACATTGAGATTTTACCAATTAAGCAAGATGGAAGTGATATAATTCTGTTGTGTACTGCCCATGGTAAACCAACCCCAGACTTTGTTTGGATTCTGCCAAATGGAACAATGTTGACACCAGGAACTAGACTTGAACGCTTTACTCACTATCCAGGAAATGGGACAATGCGCATCACCCAGCCAGGTACAGTGGACAAAGGTGTTTATCGTTGTATGGCTAAAAACGTAGCTGGGTCAGCAGAAAAGCGTTACAATTTAGAACCAGGAAAAAAGCCTGTGATTCGAGGCACAACAGGGGGCATGAAGATCACTTTTGGCCAAATTCTGAACTTACCATGCTTTGTGGAGGGCTGGCCACAAGCCACAATCACATGGACACTACCAAACGGCCTGGTGCTGGACAAGCCACAGACTATTGGGAGAACTAAATTTTTATCAAACGGAACCCTCCAACTCAGAGAAGTTGCCACATTTGACAGGGGAACCTATGTCTGCCAGGCCATGAACACATTTGGATCATCTACGTTGTCATACCCAGTTGCAGTTACAGTGTACCCTCCGCGCATCACAAACGCACCCCCTTCTATTACTAGGGTCCACAGGGGTTCACCAGTAACACTTAACTGTATCGCTGCAGGCATTCCAAAGCCTGAAATAACATGGACTCTACCTGGGCGAACCACACTTGTTCCCAACAACCGTTTCACTGCACAGGGAGGAATTCACATGACAGTTGAGGGAAGCTTGGTCATAAAAGACCCCATGCTAATGAACTCAGGGATTTACAAATGCAATGCAAAAAATCCCTTAGGAAGTGACTTTAAAGCCACCTATCTTCAGGTGATCTGACCCAGCAACCAAATGGGGTACTTAAATAAGTTGTATCCAACAATTGTAAGAATGTCAATCCTAATAATCTAGAATACCACAGAGTGGAATTGTGTAACTGTATCATTTAATATAATATATGAAAAGCATAAAAACACTAACATCACTATAATGAGTACATTTGTAAAAGGTGTGCCTTAAGTCTCGGCTGGAATTAGCATTTGGACAAACAAAAAATAACTTAGATGTGCCTTAGAGAATGCCTTCTTTATGTTTTATTTATAAAAAAGTAATATGTGTATATCAGTATACTGTTGATAAAACGTGCTTTGTTGGTTAAACTATACACCTTTTCACTAAGATACTGCTTACCTAGTGCCTACTGCTCCTCCTGACCATACCAAAAAATACATCTTTACACAGGAATCTGTTTGACCGCTCCAATTGTAAGCAGTGTGAATCCCATTCTGAAAAAAACGTTCAGTTTTCATGCAAACTACTTGGAACAAATGAGCCTTTCATTGAATGTAAAAGCAAGCATTGTGTGATACAAATGTTCTAATTGTTCTAAGGGAGCTAATCAAAATGGAGACCAGAGAACTAATTCTTCCAGCACTTTTGGAACCAGGGTTGTATTAGGTGTAAATATATTGTTAACAAATATTTACTAAATGTTAATGACGACCTATATGTGTAATTATAAATAAGAAACATGCATCACTGATTCAGTCAAGCTGTAATATACATCAGACACGTGTCTTGTATGGAGGCTTATTTGAGGTTTATGTATTGCGCCATTTTGGATCATGGCATTTGATCACCTGAATGGATTACATGAGCAACAAAATTAAACCTTTGTAATGTATATTTTTTACGTTACATTATTCAAATAAAGTATACTGTTTTATTCACAATGAATGCGTAGGACTAAACAGCATTATTATGTATTCTCTTGAGGCTATACATTACAGTAGACGTTATCTCTACGTTATAAATTGACCTATACATGCATATTTGGAATTAGAGGATACTGAATATATATATATATATATATATTGTCTTCTTCCGTGAGGAAGCTGCTTGAGGAGAGCTGCCTGCCTCCCTCACCTTCCCCCATCCGCGAAACCAGAACACAACTCTAGCCTACATCATCTTATCGTAATGGCAAATGAATCTCTTGAAAATGAGGGAGATGCCGTTTCGAGAAACTCAAGAAATACACAATTTACATCATCTGTGGATCTTAGCACGTCATTAGATTCGAGTGTTCAGACACGAATATTTAAAATAATTGTAATCGGGGATTCAAACGTAGGGAAGACCTGCTTAACCTTCCGCTTTACCGGGGGTAGTTTTCCCGAGAAGACGGAGGCGACAATCGGTGTGGATTTCAGGGAGAAAGCGGTGGAAATAGAGGGCGAAAAAATAAAGGTAATATAGCCCTCATTATTAAAACTCTGTCCGTAGAGGCTTTCATTTTTCTTTCGCAATCATGGATTCGTGTGTTCACCTAGCCGTTATAAATCTGTCATGTTATTACTTCAAATATAATTATGTTTCCCCGGAATGAATAATGTTGTCATAATGATAAATCTGCAGTAGATGTAGCCTAATGGGTTGCTAAATTGAATATTTACTTAAATTATTAGCGCTATCAACAATGTTTGCATGTTTATAGTTAGGAATGCATACACATGTGCATACGACGTGCTAAAGAGATACTTTCATATTGATATTTGGTCAGAACGTGTTATGAACCAGATCTAGACGTAGCCTCCTTTTTGACGTCATATGTGGTTGGTATCAGTTTTTGGTTCAAATCTGTTTGTAACTAACGATTTGAAATAGTCGTTTGTTTAAGAAAGTGCAGTAATACAACTAGCTTGTGTGTATGAGTGATGAAGAATTTGATGATTATCATTACAAATATAGCAAGGCTAGTAAACTCGTGTCTGTCTTTGTGTGTAGTGTGGTGTGTGTGTGTGTGTGTGTGTGTGTGTGTGTGTGTGTGTGTGTGTGTGTGTGTGTGTGTGTGTGTGTGAGTGTGTATTTGAGTGTGACATTTTTAGCTAATACTATCTTATATTTCAAATGTGTTCCCTAATATAAATGTGAATTTGTTCTTGTTTTAAATTCTAGATGTGATGCTCATATATTTATGGGATAACATTGTATGTGTGGTACATGTTTTGTATTGTATGTACTGTTATTTTCAGCTTTGTTCTCCAGGGATTCCCTTTGGAAATTGTTTATACGTATTGCCACCAGGGGGGTGCGATAGGGTGCGAGTGGTTTGCATATAAATACCAAATGAACCCATCATGCTCACTCCACACTCGACCCTATATTTACGATTTGATTCGAAGCTCGAACATTATCAAGTGTATAGATGCTAATTCTAGCGAGTGTACAACGATACAGACATTTCATTTTGCAGCTTGCGCAGTTTCCAAATGATATGACGCCTTGGTTTCCATCCGATTTTGAGACTTCACATTTACAAAATAAAATGTATCCTAATGTAAAGGTTCAATTGTCAATTATGTTTATTTTTTTAGGCTATCATAGGAATTATACTCCGAGCAAGTGTGTAATGCATCACCCCTCACTCACGCGATGAGCTAGTCTGTTTAGTGAGCCGCATCTTCTGGCTCCGTTCATCTGAAAGAGCCGGATAATTTGGCTCTCTAATGGTTCTTCATTTAAAATGCTTAGTTATAAATTACCCCAATATAATGAAGAATTGTAACTCTCAAACGGAAAGTCCAAACCGTCGGCTAGTATAATTTTAGAGCATGACATTTGTGTTCAAGTACTTTGTATCTTACTTTTCGCATGCATTAGAAAGTTAATTTTTGATTGATATTGCCTTAGACGGGAACAATTAATGTGGAACAAAAGGACATTACCATCGAAGTATTTAGAGATGCTGTAGTACAGATAAATAATCTTCACTAAATATTTTGCCACCTTATCTGAACATTTTCACTCTGAGCTTAAAAATAAAGGAAATTAAGGAGCGAAATTAACGGCTCCTATTGCCAATGTGATTCGGTTCCCAACATTCACCAAAAATAGCTCTTAAAAAAGAGCCATATACCTCACACTTGAGGAAGACGACAACTGACAAACATTGACCACTTTTGTCCTTCCTGCTTTTATTTATTCTGTTCAAGAGGTAAGTGTACAAGACTATCCAGCCAATGCTTACCTTCTGTAGGAAAGTTTTATTATTTACATTTTGTAAATTGGACAACTGAAAACTGTTATCAATCTGACCATAATGGCAATTACCTGTTTATAACAAGTTAAGAGTCTACATACCTATCCAGATAATGCTTACCTTTTATTAGGAAACGGTAAAGTTTACATTTGTATATTTAAACACTGAAAACTGACAATAGAGTTGAATTTTTTTTTTAGTTTTGCTAATATTCTGGCTTAAACTTTTTCATACATAGCTCATCTAAGATAAGATTGTTATTTCTTTTCTACTCTATTTATATTGTAATGACACTGACATCTCCCCATCCAAGTGTGATGTATTACAAAGGTGTGTTATCATTTTATATTTAACTAAATGTGTCTAACAGAAATGTGATCTTTTCACAACCTGGGGCCTAAAAAAATGCCTCTCTATGTTAACCCGTAATGCTCAGTCACCTTAACTCAATTCTTGATTTATTATTTAGCAGGAATAATCTGTCTTGGATGGAACTAGGGAGAGGGAGCAAGGGGAAGGACAAATTCTTCAGTCTGCAAATATAAAAGTAAAACAGGCGTCAGATAATGATTCGAGCACTGAGTCGGTAAATAAAAGTTTGCTGGTTTGAACCCTTGAGCCAACAAAGTTAAACATCTGTTGTGCCGTTGAGCAAGGTACTTAACTTTAAATGCTTCAGTTAGTAATTCTGCTAAAATACAAATACAGCAGTTAATGGTGTGTCTTACTATAACACTAGCTTGCATATTACATATGGCCCATTTAGTGGTGAGTCAATGTAATTCTTATTAAATTTTTGTCAGACGTTAATATTTTTTTCCAAAACATTTACTGATGAATGCATTTTCCACTTCAGATTGAAGGCACAGAGGAGCAAACCCTCCGAAGCAACCACATGCATACTTCAACTTCTATATGGCTATGTTACATCGATGATTCGTTTTTTTTGTTCTCCTATAAAAAAAATATCATTATTAGCCAGACTCAGGAGTTGAATGTTTGGCTGACCTTTTGGAATGGCCTCAATTATGCCTCTGAGGCCGATGTGGTGCCTCTGAGGACACAGACTATGTACAATTTACCATTTGCACTTTTTTAGACTGTAGTTTAACCTACATTTCTTCAGCATGTAACAGTTAGAGCCAAAATGTTTTTAGAATTGTCCTTTTGTAGTTTTCTTGCAAAATGTATAATTTTTACTGTACTCTTCAAGAGAGCTACTATAGAACAGATCACCTTTTCCAGAGGTCCTCAACCCAATAACACATCCATTATAAGTAATTAATAAATACAAAATATTTTACCACAGTATACTGCGTCCCTTTCTTTTGATGCCTCAAAAGAAAGTAACAGTGGCTTTGCTGGAGTATTTACACAATGACCTGAGATGTTTTAAATAATGTCTTAGTTTGTTTTAACACTTAATAATTATAAAGGAGCACTGCCGGAAAAGATTAAAAACATTAGTTAATTTTCTATATAATATATGATATGAAAATAATATAATATATATGGTGCAAAATCTGGCTGTATATTCTTGTATAGTTTATGTTTAACACTGCTATTTATGCATTTGATCAGTTTGTCACATTCATATGTTTTGTTGTGGATAGTTTTTAGGCCAAAAAGAGGGACTAGAGGTTTCATATCAAGCATACCAGAATACTATATTTGCTATATGAATACACTGTACCTCATAGAAATTCTGGCAAATACTAACCTTGCACTATTTTCTCCTTCAAATATGCTTTCCTTATTTTGTAAAATTATAACTTAATCTTGCATTTTACATTTACCTGATATTACCCCAAATCCTTTGAAAGCAGTGGCAAGATTGGAAGTGCAAGTAATATTAAACGGATTTTTTTTGCCCCCACGTCAAATAGAACTACTTGGATCTATCTAATTGATTATGTTTTTAGTTAATTTCATGTTTCTTGTTTTTAACAGTGGCTGTTTGTGTACGTTTCAGTTTAAATGCACCATGTAACTTCCCCAGATGTCGCTGGTTAAATGCCAGCTTCCGCCTGTATGACTTTTACTTTTTTTTCTGTCTCCTCTTGTTCCGTCTGTCCAAAAAATAATAAAATATGTTGAATTCCCTGCCAAATATTTTTCATCTTATATTTATTGATGAATTCCTCTGTTGGTTCTTTTTATCAATCAACACAAGATCATTTATGGAACATTTGCATTTAACCATTTGATTGAATGAGAGACAGCGTGCTTTGGGTGCTTGGGTGCTTTGCTGCTGCATTTTGTGATTGTCTTATCCCCTCTTACAATGTATGTATATGTATGTAGACATATTGTCACCTTTCTCTACCCACAAATCTTATCTGACCACTGGATATTATATTACTCATCAACAGGTGCAGGTATGGGACACGGCAGGACAAGAGCGCTTCAGGAAGAGCATGGTAGAACATTACTACCGTAATGTGCACGCTGTGGTTTTTGTTTACGATGTCACCAAGATGGCTTCATTTCAGAACCTGAAGACGTGGATCCAGGAGTGCAACGGCCACCGCGTCTCATCCACTGTGCCTCGTGTTCTGGTGGGCAACAAGTGTGACCTGGTTAATCAGATCCAAGTGCCCTCAATCACTGCACTCAAGTTTGCAGACGCCCACAACATGCTGCTGTTTGAGACCTCGGCAAAGGACCCCAAGGAGAGCCAAAACGTGGACTCCATTTTCATGTGCCTGGCGTGCCGGCTGAAAGCCCAGAAGTCCCTGCTGTACAGGGATGTGGAGAGAGAGGATGGGAGGGTTCGGCTTTCACAAGAGACAGATGTCAATAAGAGCAAATGCCCTTGCTGAAGGAGATACTGTGACGCTTCTCCGATTGGCAACGAATCCTCTCCCTTCCCTTTTAATACTGCTGCGACTTGAAATGAAGAATTTAACATAAACAACGTTAGACGTTTTTGTTCTAATGTTACTGTAACATTTATTGATAGAATGTGCCTGCGGTTATTTAAATGTTTCATGTTGAATGGCCTAATTTGGTTATGGTAGGTCTGTCAGTCTGTATACACCTATTTCGGACCTTCTCTTGTTTAACTTATTTTCTTTGATAAATTATCATCATCGAATTCTGTATTTCCTCCTAATAATGGCCTTAAGGCAAGAGAGGTCATGCAGTGGTGTGTTTTTAAAAATATGTTTATTGATTTTGTATTTGAGTTATATCTGTACATTTTTGCGGTCAGTATTATTGTTTCATGCAATGAAGTTGTATGTAACATGTTTCCCATGAAGGGGCTATCATAAAAAAAATGTATTCCATGACAGACAGTTAGGGCATTACATTGACATATGCACAGCCATCATTTACATTTGCAAAACATATGGTTTGTGTATGTTTAGTTAACATTATGTTTTAAGACTGATAAGCCTTCAAAATGAATTATAGCCATAACACAGAGGCTGGGGAAAACAACTATGCTAGCGTCTGGTTTTGTCATATAGCAAGCCCACTACCCTACCCCTCTGTCCCACTAGGGGTTTCTAGTTTCATGTCTGCTTGTCCTGCTTTCACCTTCCTGTTTTCTCTCCACTGATCATCCTCACATTTCTGACTCAAGTCTCTCCAAAACATTCAATTTGTGAGTGTCCTGTCTTAAAATAAAAAAAAAATCTACAAATATCATGTGTACTTTAATACATTTTGCAGCTGGTAAACACAAATCATATACTTGCAATAGCATTTTGGAGGGTGGATCTTTCAGTTGGCATATTTTTTATTTAAAACATTTAGTGCAAAGACTCCTTTAAATGTATCAAAAACAATTTGTCTTTCAGGGAAAATGAATTTAACACTCAATTTTTATTTCTCCCTTCACCGTACTGTTGGTGTGGCAGTATATACCCAACAAAATGCACAGACTACTTCAGACTACAGAGCTACTGTGTACCCATTGAATCAGAGATACTGCATTTGTAAAAAATATTCCTTTATCTACACGACCAGGGCAACATTTCTTAGGGGGGGCTGCACCCTCTAGCACCTTTGTTTGCCTGGCAATATAAATATAATAATATCTAGCAAGACAAAATCCCTTCAAATTAAAAGTCCTGCAATGAAGAAGCAATAAAAACAAAATATGCTGCAGTATGAACGGAAACAGGTTATAGATAGCATGGTACCAAGGGTTATAGAACTATAAAAACATATTATGGCTTATGTTTAACACATCTAGATGTGAATACCAGGAAATGAAAGCTGAAAATCTTTACTCTTGTTACATACTCATCTATTAATCTTAAACCCAAATGTCTTCAGTGATCAACAAAAACAAAGGAATTTGCCTTGCCTTTCCAATACTTTTGGAGGGGACTGTACATGTCTAAGTTGTATGGACTCAAATAACTTCCAAATGTCTTGTGGGTAAATAAAGCAATGTGCACACCTGTAAGTCACAATCCACATGATGGTTTTGCATTTCATAGTTGTATTTAAAGATCTGTTAATGTGTGATTAAAGCATTGCAAGTGTTAAAAATTTGCATCTGTACACACTTTCACTTGAGATCTCATTTATTTCTCATGGGGGGGGGGGCAAAGATACTAACTGCCATATGTATTTGCAAGTTTTAGATTTGCCTATAATTACAATTGTATAATGTCTACATTATAACTATTTAATGCCTACAACTATATTGTTATTTTTGTAGGTATTTATGTTCATCATTATCCCCCTAGTCCATTTACAAAGTATATATATATTAGCACTGGACATTTATTCTAAAGGATTCACGGTATACGTAACCCGGATATGCTTAGTTATAATGGCGTTTTCGATTAGTGTCAGGTTGGCGACATTAGCGGTTTCAATAGCAACAATAAGACTTCCGGTTTTGGGATTTTGCCTAGAAAATAAAAGTCTGCGGTAACATGCAATATTAATAATATTAAATTAATCTATTATGCTGCATTGCTTAGTGTATATTGTAAAGATATATATAATAATAGCAGTACGTATACAATATGCACTATAAACTAAAGAAAAATGTGTTTAAATAGTACTTCCCAAGGGTTGAACAATATTCTGAGGTGGAGCTCCTTGAGAAATTGAATTGGAGTGAACTGTTGTTGTCAACATATTAAATAAAATAGTTGATGAATCCTTTATGATGTAATTATTGTTAATTTGCTGGTGTTCATTAGTTATATATGGGCTCTTTGCCCTAAATCCAGCAACATTACTTTCCACCTCCTCTCCCATTGCAACACATAATATACTGTACACCGAACAAAAACTATTCCACAAGTGAATGTAATATAGGAAATGTTCTGCAGAGTTTCTACTAAACAAATTAAATGAGTTTTGGATGGGAGCTGTGTGCTACATCCAGCAACACAGTATTTTCCACACCCTCTTCAGCCCCCAAGGAAAAACCCTATAATATACTGTACATGAGATATATATTGCCTCATACAGAAAAAAATATTCTATACGCTGCAGTGAATGTATGCTGGAAAATCAAGGGGTACTGTGTATTTGCAATTGTTGCTGGCATTTTACTCCGCTCATACCACTGGCCACAATGTAACTCAATGGATAGGAAATACATGTTGACTCATACAGAAAAAAATATTCTATACGCCGCAGTGAATGTACTGTATGAAATGTTCAAGAGGGTGAATAGTAACTATATGCAAAAAATCAAGGGGCACTGTCCTCATCAATTATCTTTGAACCAATTCCCATTGCTTCCATTGTATCAAAATCCTCAGCAGCCAAGTGAAGATGGTGTTCTGTGAGTTGGCTTAGGAATATCTTTCTTTTGAGACATATCACATTCCTTGCATTTGTCAGTGCACATGAATGACGTGAATTACTTCTATCTGACCAAAGTGGAGAACTCTACACTACTTGTAAGATCATATGCAAGAAGGTAGAATTTGTCCTTGTGCAACAATTTCCTGAGCAATTCAAACATGTATCCCACCAGCAACTTTGATGCCTTTTAATGTGCTGTGTCCATTTTTATAAGCAAAGTCATTGGGGTAGGGGTAAAATGACAGTTGGAATGTTGAGAGCCTTTTGATTTCTTAGATATATTACCTGCTCTGCTCTGTTGTACTGAAACAAGGTATTCACCAATGCTTTCTGCAGATATCTCCCTTGGTTCTACTATGAGTTGTTTTTGTTTTGTCTGTGAATGTTGAGCAGGTCATTTGTTAAATAGTTAGCAGGTCGATTTTCCTGAACAAAATGTTAAACTAATTCCTTTACACAATTATAATGAAGTTGTTGTTGAACCATGGATTGTGAAAACATGGTTGAATCCAATGCTACTAACTGGGAAATTGCCTTTTTGAAGTGATGAGATGGTTTTATTTGACCAGCTCTAAGTAATCTCTTATGGCATTCTTGAAATGCTAATGCAGTATTTCGAAAAATCCAAACTGGGTAACCACTGTATGGTTGGAGAAGTAGTCAAATTGTGGGATCACAGAAATCTCTGATTCTGAATCATGTTGTACATCACTACAATTGGTTTGTGTCTGAAGCTTATTAGCTAATTCACAGTACTTATGCTAAGCAATAGAACTTTTGTGTTTTTGAACGTTACCCCACTAATTGCTGTACTTTTATTCTTTCTTGGTTTTGGCTTGGTTCTGAAAACGTCTTTAAATCTTATGTC
>JACXGJ010001813.1:0-75956 GCA_016801105.1 Esox niger
CAAGGGTCACTGAGCTTCCCAAACCAATTTTGAGTTCCAATAATTGGTTCTAAAGATTTTGAAATCAGTAAAATGACAACAGTGCCCAAATTTATGCACATGCCTAATTTTGTTCGAACAATTATTGCACACTTCCTGTAAATGGTATAAACTTCGTTTCACTTCTCAAATATCACTGTGTTTGTCTCCTATATGATAAATTTAACTGATTTTTTTTATCCTAAGGACCAACGATTTATGAAGGAAAATCATGGAAATTAACAAGGTTGCCCAAACTTTTGCAGACCACTGTATGTGTGGCTAATGTTTGGACTTCGTTAGCTACTGTCCAATGCGCTTCTTTGTTTACTAGCGGCCAATAAAGGTGGCTAGTAAGTTATCCAAAGATGTATTCGGTTTGGAGTTTCCTTGTGCAAGGCTATCTCTGTCTAACATAACTGACCACAGACGTTCATCATACAGCTCTATTAAATATACAGTAACAAGAAATTTGAAATCGCTGGCAATCTATTTATATGTAGCATTTTACATGCTAAATTAAAATGACAATTTCTAATTAGGGCAGAGAATTAACTATACTATTTAGAAAGTGTATCGCTGTAGGCTACATGTTAAAGATGCAGTCTGGTACTTTTGAAAATAAAAATATATTTTAAACCTCCCATTTTGAGCTTGCTGTGTAATATTTTCTTTATATCTTCACAATCTAAATAGAATCACTATCCTCAGTAAGCCATGAAATTCAAAATTTGAAATTGAGTGATTTTGATGACATGGGGCATATATCAGCACATACGTGACAAAGTACACAATATTTGACGAGAGAGCGGCACTTTTACTTCATGTGGCAAAAATCCAGGAATGCATCCAGCTCCTGCCATGAGTCAGACTCAATGTAGCCGGTCATATGATTGCTTTTTTTAGATAAAGCTCAATAGTCATAGGAATAATATGCTACTGCCGTATAAATTTAGCCTTTGATCCTTTTGCTGAGCGAGGGAATTGAAGGTTCCTGTGTGTTTTGAATGAAGCTACTGTAGCCACAGGAGAGGTTATTCCAAACATGTCCCACTCATGCGTCCCTTTTATCATAAGAGGATCAAGTAGAACAGGATGACTGGAGCCAACAACCTGAGATTCAGAGACCTACCCCCCTTTATCCATTTGTTTCTAGCGATTGTTTTTAAAACTGCTATGATTGTTTCAACTGTCAAACGCAGTTTCTAACGTATCACTTATTTTGAGAAATATTGTTTTGATGTAAAAATCGAATTCGCGCGTTGACTGCACAATTTTCTTTGTTACATTTAAATGTTTTGAAGAGGACAGAGCTACGGCGAAATGGGGAACGGACGGAGCACCCTGCACCGACAGTCTGCTGTGTGAAATGCGTGCCACCTGAAAGTCACTAGAAATGTTATTTACAGATTAGGGAACCCAATGATGATGTCAAAACCAAGAAAATATGGTTATGGGTGCCTGTTAATTGCGAGAAAGAATCCTAGGTTAAGCGGAGCAGAACCACTTAAGTACATAGGCCATAAGTGAATAGTTTTTTCTTCATACAGACACATCGACTAAATCGTGTATTAGCCTACCAAACCGTCGGCTAACCGTTTACTTTAATTCAGTAGGTGTTGCACAAAGCCAAATAGGCCTACTGTGTGTATATGAATAAAGTAAATATACTGAAAAGATTTTGATAAAAAACTACAATTGCTTAAAGATTAGTGTTCCGCGAAGTGCTTATGAGCTAGGGGCAGTATCAAGCGAACACTGCGCCTTTAAATACAAAAAGCGCTCTTCTAGACCCATGGTCGACTGTCCACGGGTTAAGAGCTTTCGTTCAGTCGGCTATATTTATTTTACACGCCTGTAATAACCATTTTACCATAGGTGAATGAAGTCAGCCTTGTCAGAGGATTTCATCAAAATTGGTTTGGCAACTCGCATGGAAAGTTTGGGAATCGTGTTGGGCAGCCATCGACTGGCTACAAAGTTGCAAACAACAACGTTTATTGAATGGAGGCTTGGGCGCTGAGCGCCATATGAACTTTGGAAAGGGGGCAGGCCGGGGTCGTGTAGGCTATCTGAAGTGACATTGGGCTATAACTAGACGGCAGTCTGTTGCGAACAGTGGAGTTAACGGATTCACCAGGGAGAAGGCGAATCTTCTATTCGATAAATTCCGCGTCTCTATCCATTCCGGAATAGACTGGCTTCTTCGGTAGATCGGACACGTTACGGGACACACTGCTACTTCAAATTCGGATCTCCACGTCAGAATACTCTCCGGTAATCGTTTACTTTGGGAGGGACTAAGGTCTGGATTTGGATCTTTCGTTTAATTTGTGTTCTTTGAGTAACTTTGTTTTGATCAGTGTAGCCTACTTGTTTTTTCCTGAACCCAACGTTTATTTGTGTGAAGTTTTTTATTTGAACGGTTATAGATTTTATGAACTAAAATTTGTTTGAAATTTCAAGATGAATAAATACGACGATTTAGATGTTGAAGCAAGTAAGTTTCTAGAAGACCTCAACATGTATGAGGCATCCAGGGACGGGCTGTTTAGAATGAAGAGGGATGCAGGGAACAACTCAGATTTTGAGGAAACCAGGAGAGTTTTTGCTTCTAAAATGACGAAAATCCACATGCAGAAACAGCAAGAGGAAATTGCCCAAAACAATTTGTCAGTAAGAATGAACGGGGGTCACAATAGAGTGGCTGATAGCACCGTTTACGCCAAAGACAGGCCGCCTACTAATAGCTACAGACTGGCGGGAGAAGCAGCAGCCAAGCCTCCCATACACTCTGGCCCCACGCCGGGCACCGTAATTTGCGCGAGTCAGCACGCGCCATATGACTCTCCGAAACACCATTCGTCCAGTCAACAGGCATACAGCTACGGAAACATGTGTGATAACAAAGAGCGTTTTGAGGCGAATTCTTACCAACAATACCAAGCGTCAAATCCCAACACTCCCATGAACGCACCCACACATTCTTCTGGTCACCCTGCCAGTCACTTGGGGACGGGCACTTGGGCTTCGCCTGCATCCTCCAGCCCTGGTGGATCATCAAGCCACATGGGCAGCACAATGCAACATCCCCAACAATCATCATCTCCCTCATTTTCCAAAAGCATACCATCTCCAACCCCCTCTCGATTTAAAGATAGCAAGGAAGCAACAACAAAGGTTCAGGAGAGTTCCCCCATGGTAGCTGGTGCTGGGTCTGCACCAGATTGGAGTCCGAGCTTGGGCAACCCAGACCAGATAGCACCTCTCCCTCTGAGTGCCTTTTCCATCGGAGCTGACCTGTACCAGCAGCCATCTCCCCAACGTGTCCCTGTGACACCACCAACAGGCATTTACTCACCAGCACCCTCGTTGGCTGAAAGACCCAGTTCCAGCCAGGGTGATCTACAACAGAACGGGCACTCTCAGAGCCCTGGGGGACTCAGTCACATCCCTTCTCAGGTGGCCATCTCATCTTCAGCCCCTTCTGCACTCCCCTCTAAGGAAGCGCAACCCAAAGCCACTGTAGCCGCTTTCCTCCCAACCTTTGCCTCTACCGTTGGAACCAGTGTTTGTCGAAGCTTTGGTCAGGGTGAAGGTCTTGGCCAGCTCCAGGGCAGCCAACTGGCCACCGGGGTGGTGGTGCCTTCTGGCCTAGAAAGCCACCTGTCCTCTGGTGGTGAGGCCTGCCAGCTCCCGCCTGAGTTACCCAACGCCCCTAGAGCTCTTAAACTGCCTTGTCAGACTCTTCATGTCCAGCCGGAGCAGGGGCCGTCTGCTGCCGAGATCAAATTAGAAGCCCTGACAAAACGGCTGGAGAAGGAGATGGATGCCCATCCAAAGGCAGACTACTTTGGTAAGCTTAGTTTGATGTTTACATGAATTGCAGGCAACTGCCCATTTTTCTGTGCAGGTTGCTGAGTGCAAAAACAACCCACTGCTCATAACTGTTGCCATGTATGTGTTGGCTCGCTATGTCGGATCAAGTGTCATAGTTGGGAGGGTGTCATTGTGATTGTTGTGGGTATAATTTTGTTTGTAGTTGCAAATTCTGTTCTTCACATTGGTTCAGACTCACAGGTTTCAGTGAAAGGCCTCTTTTAATCTGTAATCCATTTTTCAGTCTAATGTAAATCATTTCTCAAATGTGTTTCTTCTCATCCTGCTTAAATTATCCATCTCTGTCTCTCTGCCTACTGGCACACCCACTTTCCTTTCAATAATGATAAACACAGTTTTTAATAGTCCAGGCTTTCTCTCTCGCCTCATGACGGTTCTCTCTCGCCTCATGACGGTTCTCTCTCGCCTCATGACGGTTCTCTCTCGCCTCATGACGGTTCTCTCTCGCCTCATAACTGTTCTCTCTCGCCTCATGACGGTTCTCTCTCGCCTCATGAAGGTTCTCTCTCGCCTCATGACGGTTCTCTCTCGCCTCATGAAGGTTCTCTCTCATCTCACGGCTGTTCTCCCTCTGCTCACGGCTGTTCTCCCTCTGCTCACAGCTGTTCTCCCTGCTCACGGCTGTTCTCCCTGCTCACGGCTGTTCTCCCTCTGCTCACGGCTGTTCTCCCTCTGCTCACGGCTGTTCTCCCTCTGCTCACGGCTGTTCTCCCTCTGCTCACCCTCTGCTCACGGCTGTTCTCCCTCTGCTCACGGCTGTTCTCCCTCTGCTCACCCTCTGCTCACGGCTGTTTTCCCTCTGCTCTCCCTCTGCTCACGGCTGTTTCCTTCTGCTCTCTCTCTGCTCATCTTTTCTATTTTCATGGATTTAGAAGTTTGACTCAGTCTTTCCAAATGACATCATCACATTGTGGAGCGCAGACCTGTGCTTGCAAATTCTTACTCTAAACTGCCATGGTATAAGCACACACACACACACACACACACACACACACACACACACACACACACACACACACACACACACACACACACCTTGTGTTCCCCTATATATATGGGTTGGGGGTAGTTTTGATACTTTTTCGTAAGCATAGTTTGTCTAGTTGTTTCAATAATGCAAATTAAACAAATCCTTAACTGAAATACTGTAATTAAGAAAATAAATGTTGGCGTGTCTACATGCATTTTATTTTAATAGTATCGATTCCCCCACTGTCCAATGTCCCCACATGGGACACAAACCAGCAGTCCTCTGAGAATAATGTCAACAGTCACCCACAATGTTAATTCCCAAGCCTTTTGGGAATTAACATATAGCATCTAGCATTAACCACTCGCATCTCACTAAGAACAGACCTCTGGCTAAATCCTAGCAACTAGCTAAAACACCAATGTCCATGAAACAGCATTCCATATTTTCTCATGCTCAAGTGTTTAGGAGCGGGGATCCAGAAGGGATATTGCCCCCCATGTTAGAAGCTGGAACCCCCCCATAATTAGTGCCATTTGCAAAAAATATAAAATGCATCTCCCACCCTAATATCAAACACACGCCGCCTATGCTCATGTTATTTTGGACTGGAGCAAGAAAAGTATACAGACTGATGCAAAACAATGTATTCCCTGACTAAAAGCGTCAAATCTAAACTGTAAGGCCAGTGAGTAAACTGTATTGCCAGTGAGTAAACTGTATTGCCAGTGAGTAAACTGTATTGCCAGTGAGTAAACTGTATTGCCAGTGAGTAAACTGTATTGCCAGTGAGTAATCTGTATGGCCAGTGAGTAAACTGTATGGTCAGTGAGTAATCTGTATGGCCAGTGAGTAGGGTAGAGATAGATTAGAGAGAAAGAGAGGGACAGTGTAAGAAGAGAGATTTCTCATGCACTTGTCGAGCGATCATAAAGCATCCATATGCCTAGTCCTAAAAGGAATTTCCTGTGCACGGTAATGGATTGCCCGTCTGGACTGTGATTCAAAACCCTCCACAATTACTGATAAAAATGAAGGGGTTCAATTACTGATAAAAGCATGGTAATAGTAACATGGTCAAATATGGGTTTAGAGAAGTGCTTAAAACTCAGATAAAATTTTTGGACCCCTGGATGCATTTGAGCAAAAAAACAAGGATTGATTTAGTCAGGTATGAGGGAAGCTCATTTCCTTATTGTGTTTTAGTGTTGTAGATGGAGTTATGATGACCCACTAGATTAATTACTTAAATCCAGTCACATGTTGTGAACTGAGACTAGATGACTGTTTTAGTTAACAGTTGACATTTGGTTTTATCAGGTATATACTGCATAGCTCATTCATCCTATATGGTTCCACACTATGAAGTGGTGACTAATTCACTATTGTCCCAAATCACACTATATTTAATTATGTTGTACACTACTAGTTTCACAAGGGCTCTTATCAAAAGGAGGGCACTATGTAGGGAATGAACTGCTATTTGAGACGATGACAGTGTAGTGGTTGTGGCAGGGGCAGATATACGTAGAAACTTGTGATGTCTTTCTTCCGAAGAGCCGACCACAGACAGAAGCTTCTTTGTAAGTGCCCAGGCAAGGCGAGGCAGGACTCTCCATGACATGATCATCATCAGTCCCCTGGGGAATGTTATGTTCGAAACACACGGTCTTAGGGCAGTTCCATGCCATGTTGCACAGGGCTTGTTCCATTAGTCTCTCTTTCTCTCCCCTCACTGCTAACCTCCCAGCTGTCAGAAGACCCACGTCAGCTTAGTCAGAAGACTTCTGTTAGCACACACAGACTGCCTCAGAGGATAGATGGCATAAGAGTTCTTTCACTTTTCTGTGGACTTGTCTCTCTCCTCTCTGTGGAACTTTCCACCTTCAGTGCCTGTCAGCTGACTTGATCATTATACTTCATGACTAGCTGTGTGTGTGTGTGTTGCTGTACAGTATGCACGTACTTAACTGAAGAAGTCAACTGAAAATTCCACCTCTTTGAAGGCACCACATGACACTGAGAAAGGACATGTACTGAGTGCCAAGTTAATTACAGCTGACACATGAACAGTTGAAATTCTCACACACACCTATAAATACCAGCTGTGACAGTTCTACAACTTCCCTTAGTCTCTAGCTGCCTATTCCTTCCTTTCACTATTTTCTTTGTGTTGACTAATTTCCTCTCTTCTTTTGGTCTATGTCTCTACATCTGAGCTTCACTTCCTGCTCTGTGTAGTGTGCTTTGAAGTTTGGGGAAAAAGACAGGGGGAGGACCAGAGTGATTTTGTGTGTGCTTGCAAGGGTGCGCTTGGGTTTAATATTTTCCTGTGAATCTCCCATTTGTGCTTCCTGAGAAAATTGCAAGAGGTTACCTGGCTTCCCATTATTCTTCATCAAACATGAAGGAAGCATAAACCAACAAAACATTTGAAATGATTGGGCATTTCCATGCCAATGTAAATGTATGAAATATTAGAAATATACACAAAGCTCTCTAAGTCACCACTTTATTTCAGTAGTCTAGCTTGGTTTAAATGCGGAGCCTCATGCTATTCAGACAACTATTAAAATATTCTATGCTTATTAGGATACGTGCAGTCTACTTAACTATTATTCATCTTAGCCTACCTTTGACTGATGCTGGTTTTAAATTTTTTCTTTGAAGGTTTAGATGCACAAATCCATTTAATGTGTTTAGCATACACTTTTACTACTTTTGAATAAAAAACATTCCTACAGTTGTATTAATAATTCTCTCATTTTTTTTATTTTCAATAAATAGTTCAGTTATGTGTTTCTTTTCATACAGTCAATACATTTGAGCTCAATTTGGCTCCATAGATGGCAGTTGACTGCCCACAATATCAGTGGGCAAATTTGCATGCATATTCCACTACGTATCAGAGCAGTAGTTTGTTATGCTAGATTGCTACTGATTGATTTGAAATCATGTAAAGCTGGTTTGGTAAATCAAATGTGCCATTTGCCAGATTGATTGCTGAGCTTTCGTCTATTTGATAGCACTCAAGCCTAAAACCCCGAGCTGAGGAGGGTGTAAATCCCAGGTGCTTGCTTTGAATTCCTCCTCTTTAATCAGCCTTTTCTCATTCTTAATTGTTAAATAACAACAGGTATAGGCCTTCTGCTTCTACATGCACATGACACTGGCATGGTTACTAATCTGTGTGTATTACCAATCTGATTGGGATGTTGTGCTGTGTTCCAGGGAGCTGTGTGAAGTGTAACAAGGCCGTGTATGGTGCCACTCAGGCCTGTCAGGCAATGGGGAGCCTCTACCATGACATCTGCTTCACTTGCAGTGCCTGCAGTAAGTAATACACGACTACATCAACCTCATATAGCTCCTAAATCAGTTTGCCTGCTCCTGGCATACACACTGCTCCTTGAAAGTTTGTGGGTTGGTCATTCTTTGTGTGCAAAACAATACAATAAACTCATAAAATCCCTATCTAAACCACAGTTCATATGATGGAAATTCTAAGTAAAGGTCACAAACAAACATTACATTATTTCATTTTTCATTCAACAAAATTGGTATATTTAACTAAATGTCTTCAGATATACGTGAACCACTATTCAATAACTTTGGAATCTCGATCAGCAGCGATTACTTAGTGTAAAAGCCTCCTATTGCCACTAATCAGTCTTTGACATCGTTTTGGGGGGATTTTGCCCAATCCTTACAGAACTTTGTCAACTGAATGAGATTTGAGAGGTGTCTGGCATGTACTGCCTTCAGGTCCTCGATTGCATTAAGGTCAGAAATTTGTCTAGGCCAATCCAAAACATAAATATTTTTTCTCCTGAGCTATTCTTTTGTAGATTTGTTTGAATGCTTTGGGTCGTTGTCTAGTTGGAAGTCCCATTTTTGTCTTAGCTTTAGCTGATGAACTGATGTTCCGTATAACAATCTGCTGATATACCTCAAAATGAATGGTTCCCTTAATGATGTGCAGACATCCAGGTCTAGATGAGGAAAAGCAATTTTTGTGGTAGACAGGGTTCATGATTTGCTAATTCTTTGCCTCTCAGTGACTTGATGGAGCTCAAATATTTTTGAGATGGTTGTATAGCCTTTCCCTGACTTATGTGCTTTTACTAACCTACCTACTACACTCTTCTAATGTCCTCTGAGATCTCATTTACTCTCAGCATGGTGTGTTTTGCGTTCACCTGTTTGGGTAACAACAAACTGAACAGGTCTTTTGTTTTGCCCAAACAATTTCCTACAGAACCCTCCTTTGATTAGTTTATTTGGTGACCAATTATTTACCCACCTGATTCTACTTACCTGCTTAATTTAACCAATCTTGGGGTTATTTTTTTTTGCACCAGTGCCAATTTGTTTTGAGTTTTGTTTTCATACAGCACACATGATGTCCATGAAACCAACAAAATAAATTGATAACTATTAACCTGTTACGTCAGAAAGTTTGCTTTTGATTAAATAAGCTACAATTCAAAGCCTACAGTTGAAAAAAAATAAAAATAGTGAGGCATTTGTGACATGCTGTACTGGGCAGCAACACATTGTTCAATTAACATAATCCGCCTACATTTGTATTTGGTTAAATATGATTTTATATAGGATTAATAAAATAGAAACAAAAAATATGTATTAAGCTACAGTAGGCCTTGTGCTTTTGAATTCCTTAATAGAAACATCATATTTGGAATTGTAATTGAATATCTTGTATTGCAAAAGTAAGTTCATACTGTTATGTGAATAGCACTGTTGTGTCCAATTTCCAGTTTATATACAACTTTGGCACTATTAAAAACATATGCTATACTTATATACTTGTATACTATAGGTAATATAAAAATAAAAAAACATTTTATATACATTTCTTTTTACACTGGTTGTCAGGGATTTATTTTTTGGTCAATGTCACAGGGGAAACTGCAAGTTTTTAGTGGTGGATAAAATAACTACAATAATTATATATTTTTTCTTAATGTTCACTATGTATGCAGAGTGCTATGTCACCATTCATAAGCATATGGCACTCATATGCATCTGTAATATTCAATAATTTTACCAAATTGCATTATATTGTTATGCATATTACTGCCATGCTTGCCATTTCTATAACGTTCACTACAACTACCCATATTTCTCCAAGTTTACAGTATTGTTTTTAAACGCAGTTTTTTTTTTGGTGCATTTGACAAATATATTTTGAAACGTAATAGTAGGGCTACCTCAACCAAGATATTTCTTTGGACGACCGAGATTCGACTGATCACTTTGACTAATCGAATAATCTTAAGCCCCTGAGCTGTCTATGGAGGTCATGTTAGAAAATGTCAGCCTTAAAACCCAGGACTGACATTTATCACTTTAAATGTATATGGTATATATCACAATAAATGTGGGTTCCCCAAAATTGTATTTAGTTGTGACATTTGTTTTTTCATGTAGATAATCATTGTTTCACTAAGTTTTGTCAAATCGGATTATTGGAAGCAGAGCAATAACAGGATGATGCTGCCTTCATGTTAGCTCGAACATGCTCTTCCTGAGTGAGAGAGAACACCTTTGTACCAAAACTGCCAGACGAGTGGGGAGCTGTGTTACGGAGACAGATTTGTTTGGTTACAATTGGGGTAACGTGATGTGGGCAACAAAATAATGCAAGGAAATGATAGACAGTGTTTGATGTAGTTGCCCCTCTTCTCTTTAGTGGCTCAGCTTAGATGGTTCCCTGGCTGCACCATGATTGGTTCACCATGTCCAGGCTTTTCTGTATCCTCACCACCACTGAACTTGGCTTTTCCCATTGATGAGCTTGTCAGTCTGCTCTCATTATACTCTCCTGACTAGAACGTTGAGACATTCCAGAGACATCCTGTCTGGATGATTGCTTGCTTTGTTATCTATAGATGAGTTAACCAATGAGAATCCCTCTGCGAAGATGATTGCTCATGCCCATTAGAGCATTATAAAGCCTCCTGAATCTGTCTTGAAAGCTCATGCTCTGCTGACACTGATTAATCAAGGCTGTGTTTTTTATCTGTCCTGCCATGTGTTTGTGAGTGTCAGTGTGAGGCATCAGGGAGAGAGTGACCTGGCTGGGGAGGAATGCAGGCCTAGGGGTCAGAGGAAGGTGCAGTTTAGAGCAGGCCTAGGGGTCAGAGGAAGGTGCAGTTCAGAGCAGGCCCAGGGGTCAGAGGAAGGTGCAGTTTAGAGCAGGCCGTGGGTTAGAGGAAGGTGCAGTTTAGAGCAGGCCTAGGGGTCAGAGGAAGGTGCAGTTCAGAGCAGGCCCAGGGGTCAGAGGAAGGTGCAGTTTAGAGCAGGCCGTGGGTTAGAGGAAGGTGTGGTTTAGAGCAGGCCTAGGGGTCAGAGGAAGGTGCAGTTCAGAGCAGGCCGTGGGTTAGAGGAAAGGGTGGCCTGGTATTATGAAAGCTGGACAGAAAGGGGAGCACAGGGCATGCAGGAAGATGTAGGGCAAAAAATCTGCCACGCACTTTGATATTCTACACTTTGAGTTGTTTTATTTTTAGCACTCACCCATAAAGGCCACTTTCACTAAGCACCTGGGCTATTGTTGCAGTATGAACAGGCTCAGGCTTCAGTGTTTCCGTAGGCCTCTTGGTGGCCTACCTGACTGGTGCCCTTCTTGTTGTGATTGGATGTTTTTGTTCTAACCGGATGTACGGTTGTGCCATATTCACTCCATTTCTTTATAATGGACTTTACTGTGCTCTGGGGAAATTCAGTGCCTTGGAAATATTCTTATATCCTACATATTGGTGCTTTTGATTAGCAATTTAAGTGTTTGTTAGGAATTAAACTAACCAACGTCAATAAGCCTAAATAAAAACTGTAGGTCTTCTTTTAAAAATGCTGTCTATTACTATTCATTAATTAGCCAACAGTAAGTCATAATCTGTTAATTATGTAACGTTGTGTAAAATAGACAAAATCCTATTTAATCTTCAAACCTGGCATGGTAATTTGACATGCAATGTTTTCCTTTTGGTAGATGAATTTGGCTCATCTAGATGTCAGGGACTCCTAGCCAACTGAAGCATAAAATTGTCATTAGTGTGAAAAATGGCACCAGTCACATAATGCAAGGCTGACATTATCCAGAGATTTGAGTACAGAAGTTGAGGCATGCGTAAATAGTATATCACCATTAACTAGTAGTGACATAAAATTGGGTTGCACAATATTGTTTCTATGACATGCATGCCTTGGGATTCTGCCCTTTTGTCAGTAGGAGCATTTAAGTGCCTTGCTCAAGGACTTTTATCAGCTCTGGGATTGGAACCCGCAACCTTTTGGTTATTGATTCAAAATCCTTGATTAATAGGCTGTCTGACGTGTTCAATGGTGTTGTGGCTTGGGTTGTGATGAGTTTCTTTAAAGAGGCCAACTTGTGACTATTCTAGAAGAATCAATAATTAACTGCTTTAACAGAAACCTCATAGAAAAAAACTAGGTCCTCAATTAGAAATGAACTGCTTGAGCCATCTTCCTAACCAAACTCCCCCTGCCTCGTTTCTCTTCCCTCCACCCCCAGCCTGTCCCTCAGACACATTCAAGGAGGTTGCATTCCCATTAACTACTTTAAAAAGAGGCTTGAACATTATGTAATGCCGTACAAGAATCTTGAAGGTGGAGGAGGGGGTGGGGAATGTGCTTAAGACTTTGTTAGTATGTTCTCATATTCTTGTGCGAAATGACAATATAATGACAGGGGAAATTGGTAATTCAAACTTGTGGACACATTTTGCAAGGTCCCTGTTGAGGATTACTTTTGGATTATATCTATTGAGGACATGATTAAGAGTTAAGGTTAGGTTACAAGAAAAGAGCTAAATCCCAATAAACAAGAAAAGTAAGTCAAATGTGTGCTCGGGGGAGGAGGAAGTGGAGCACTGGATGATGTGAGACTGGGGGGTGGTGTCTGTGTAGAGAACAGAAGGGTGATTGTGGTTGTGAACCTGTAAGGTCATGCAGGATATTACAGGACCTGCTCCATCTTAGGCTCAAATAATTCCAACCCAGCACACAACAGCGGCTGCCTCTTCATCCAACCACACAGCTGCCTCTGCAGAATAATGATCTGATTGGTTGTGATGTTGCCGGTCTGGAAACTGCATTGGTTCAAACGCCTGCACTAGGACTCTGCTGGATATATTGTGAAACCCGAATGAGGGCATTGCTGTGAGACACTTTGTTTCATACAAACATCTGAGACCTACTTCATGTTGTCCTTACTTGATGTTCTGTAAAAAGAAGGATTACATAGGATTAAGAAAAATGCACCTGCATGCTGAGAACGATATGAAAAGAACCTTGGGTTATGGGTGTTATGAATGTGTTCATGACGTGAAAAGTGCTAAATGTTCTTTTACTTTGAAGGCATCTGATTTGTTGATTGCTTGTGTTTTTGTTAGAGTAAATTACATAAATATTGATCATAGATGCAGATCTTAAACCTTCAGCCTTTAAACAATGTTTTTATTAGACTACTTCCCTGGCCTTTCAATGTCTCTTAGGTATTTAGTTTTATGTGTCAGGATATAGTCCTCAAGAAGTCTTTCATTAACATCAACATTGACATTAATTCAGCCTATCTTGCCTCAAGACCTGCTGCTTTCTCTTGCTCTTATTTGCTGGAAGTAGGCATGAACAGAAAGAACATGATAATGATCATATTGCATTTTCATCCCTCATTACTCCATCATTTTTTGTTTGTTCCTGAGGGAGGTGAATGGGGTGAAATGAGGAAGTACTACTTCCACTGTCCAATAGGAATATGTTTATTTTGCTTCTGTGTTCCTCAGCTGTGTATTTTAACTATGTGGGCACCTCAACGCCATGTTCAGATCACCACTTGTATCATTGCAACAAGTTTTTTGTTTTTCATTCTATTATGCCTGTTGTATTTAGACCCCATTCCCCCAGTCAACCATTATTTTGTGAATAAAATATGATTTACTCATCTATTAGTGATTCCCTTAACACCATCGCTCTGCTTGCTTCCTGACATATTTGAGTGGTCTAACTTGTGTAGCTAATAGTTCTGTGACAAACAGGAGATAAGAAGACTCCCATTCACAAGGGTTAACCTTAACCCCCTCCTTCTTTCTCTCTTCCTCTCACCCGCCCCCTCACCAACTCCCCGAAAATGTATGGAATGTTTCTCTTTCCTGTGGGACATTGGCTGTAGCAACAGAGGGTGGGGCGAAGGAGAGGTTGGATGTTATGAAGAGGGGGATTCAGAGAGACAGGAAGTTCCATCGACATGTGGAGAGATGTTGGAGCGAAATGGAGGAAACCGAAAGAAAGCAGGGAAGAAGATTTAGGGCTGCCTGTCTTTTTCTCCTTTACTTCTCTCCCTGTTTCTCTCTCTCTTGCTTTGCCACGTGAAGAAAACCATTAGAGTACACTGTTTTAATCAGTTCCGCTCTGTTTAGTCACCGTATTCAGTCACACCATTTTCCCCTCATGTGTTATTGGTTGTCTCAGTGAGGCCCCAGGTGTGTTCCAGTAGTTTCCTGTACCGCAGAAAGCTGACTGGCCAGTCTTTTTCCAGATTAAATCATAAGGGCTTTGCAGTATAAGACCCAATGTTTATTTTAGTTATTTCTCTGGGAATTAGCAAGGCTCTATGCCTTCTAACTGATGTTCTGGAACATTTGAAATGCTATAAGTTAGCACAGCTAGTCTGGTTATTCTTATAGAATGACTAATGGCTGATGTTGAAGGCTCATTAGCCAGATTTGAGATCTGTTTGTTCTTTGGAATATTTTTGGGACTAGGCTAGGCTTTCATATGGAGTTCATAGATTTCTCACACATGCCACCCTCGTTTGATCTGTTTCATTTTTATGAAATACGATTCTAATAGAAAGGGGAAATTTTTGCCCTTGTGTTGCTGAGGTTTGTTTGGGTGATTCATGTTCCAATTTGAATGGATATCTATTTGAACAGTTGCTAACACATGCCAGACTTTGAAGTGTGCAGAACAATTACCTTTTTGTGTGTTGATTGTGTAATCGTTCTAGGAATGCTCCCATATTGCCATATGTTACAGTTAAAACAGACAAAAGACCTGTCTAAAAGCCCCTCTTCTCTCTATCTCTCTACAAGGTCGAAGGCTGAGGGGGAAAGCTTTTTACTATGTTGGTGGGAAGGTGTTCTGTGAAGAGGACTTTCTGGTAAGCTGTCTGTATGGATATTTTATGCACAACACTGCATAGAATAGCAGATCAAGTCCTTTTAATTTACTGTATGATCTTGCTACTTTCCACTTGGTTTTGATTCCTGGGACCACCCTAATGTAAATCAGTGCATTTTTTTAACCACATACAGTTGTGCTCAAAAGTTTGCATACCAGAGCAGAAATAGTGAAATTTTGGCATTGATTTAGAAATACAACTGATTATGCAAAAGAAAATTAAAAAAATTAATTTCAGGATGGTGATCATATGAAGCCATCCGTTATCACAGTTATTTAACTCCTTTTTAAATCATAATGATAACAGAAATCACCCAAATGGCCCTGATCAAAAGTTTGCATACCCTTGAATACAGTGAGGGAAAATTATGATTTACAGTTGAATGTGAATCCTATAAGAAATAAAAGACATGTGTTTTGCCTGCTCACTCATGTTTTCTTTTCAAATGCTATATATAACCAATTCTCTAAGGGTATGCAAACTTCTGAGCACAACTGTAGGAATGTAATACATTACTTTGGATAAAAGTTTGTGCTACAAGGCATATATTATTAACCCTATTGTACATATTGGACAAGTTCTGACTTAGAAACTGTTTGCCCTTTCTAGACATTTTGCAGATGTGGTTCCCTAGCATGCTCTGAATACATGAACTGTAACTGCTGTTAGAGTTAATCCTCTCACTTGGCCAACCAATTGGGATGAGGTTTTCATGATAGTTATCAAAAGCGATCCCTTTAAATACAGTGAAGCTTTAATTATTATTTTGTTGACTTAATGAACGACTTAAAAACATTAGCCATCAGTTAAAGATCTGTAAGTACATGCATTTCCTTTTGTCACCAAATACTTGGTTTATAAATACTCGGATGTGGTTATTTTAGGATTAGGAAAGTATACATGAACAAAGGTTGTAGAACTTATACACTAGTGTTTTGATTCTTTCTGAAAAAGCCCATTGCATCCAGCCCATTGCAATGTTGGGAGGTTATGGTAAATATCAAACGAAGTTGTATTTGTCGCGTTAAAAACAGGTTTTGACTTACAGAAAAAGGCCTGTCCTTTTCTAGGTATTGCAAATTTAAGAAAATTGAATGAAAAACTAGGTGTGTGTGTGCGCGTCCTTGATGGTGATATGGACACTAAGAAACATGAAGCTGTCTGCACTGTCCTCTACAGCACCTTTTATTTGGATGGGGGCATCCCTTTCCTGAAGTCCACAATAAGCATATTTGTGTTACTGAATGAAAGTGTTGTCGTGGCAACAATGTGACAGGTCCCTGACCACCTCTCGTTAGGTGGTGTCTGGGATCAGGCCTTTCACCGTTGTGTTTTCTTAATCTTGATTATAGTGTTGAAGGTGTATGCAGTCATACAGTGGGAGAAAAATTAAGGAAATAGAAAACACTATTGTAGTTGGAGTGGGAAGATCTTGATAGTCAGGAAACTGGATAGTAAGTAATTACGGTGTTGAAACTGGACAGAGATAATACATATTTATCTCCCATTATTATTTCTCAAATGTATCTTATGATGCCGATTTGGCTGATATGAGAATATTCGGTCTAAAATGCCAGTTAATTGAATGCCCAGTTGTTATAAAGTGTTGCAACACCAGCAGTATCTTCATTGCCCTCTATCTGTTCCAGTATTCTGGATTCCAGCAGTCTGCAGACAAATGTAACGCATGTGGACATCTGATCATGGATATGGTAAGTGGTTTTGCTGCATGTGCACGTGTGTGTGTGTGTGTGCATCAGTGTGTTAAGCAGAGGAAACATGAAGTAATTCCTCCCTAATGCAACTTCTCCCTGGGGACATCTGGAGACAGTCTTTGGAGGAAGTAGTGGTTTCAGGACACACATACACACACAAACACACACAAGGAAAGAAACTTTGGTAAAACCAGGACACAGAGAGAGGATGTGAAACCCAAGTCCACTAGTCATTAACGGGTGTAACAGCACATGAAGGATTTCCTGTAACATGGTTTTACCCGTTTACCATACAGAGCTATAACAGGGAGGGGCAGGGAGGGGACAGACATGTTCCCTGTTATTATCACTGTCACTCCAACACTGCTTTCCTGAGCTGCTTTCTCAGAATACACTCTATCTTCCATGGATGAGAAATGAGTGATCCACTACTAGTGAGATAAGATGAAGCTTTGATATTTTCTCTCTGTCTTTCCCTCCTCTTTTACTCTCTTTTTGTATCTCTCTCTCTCTCACACACTTTGTTTCCTCCACCCAAATAGATCCTTCAAGCCCTTGGAAAGTCCTACCACCCTGGTTGTTTCCGTTGTGTCATTTGTAATGAGAGTCTGGATGGAGTGCCCTTCACTGTGGACACCGAGAACAAGATCTACTGTGTCAAAGACTACCACAGGTTAGGCGGTACAGCTGTTAAATATACTGATAAAAAATATGACCTTTCCTGGGGCTGGCAAGTTATGCCAAATTGATAGAATCTATCTATAATAAGTGGTCAGCGATAGTTCTATGCAGTTTCTTTTTGTCAAGTGGAGAAGAGTGGAAAGACGGAAGGGGAGAGGTTAGATAAAATGGGATGGGTGTCTAGTGAAAGAGCAAAGAGAGTAGCGGCATGTGGACACTAGCCAAGCACAGCGAACACACAGAGATTAAGGAATCAGGTCAGAATCTAGAGCACTCAGCCAGACCAGAGCAGCCATCCACCAGGGGGAAACAGAGTCTCGGGCAATGTTTTAGAACTCGAAAATGTTGCAAAAAAATGCTAAGGCTACATAGCATTGCTTTTTAAAATATTGCATTTATTAATAATTTCTAAATGGTAGTTGCTGACTGTGCTGTAGTGAAGGAACGGAGGCCCTGGGCAGTGTGTCTGTGTTGTTCAAGCACCAGTCTAAAGGTCATGGGTCAGTATTTGCGAAAATCATGATGTCACAGAGCTGACTGGAAAGGTAATGAGTGCCAGCATGTGCCACAAAACTTGTGATTTATTTAGTAGTGAGTAAAATATATAGACACAAGGTTTTGAAAGTAAGGGCTAGAAATATTATTTTCACAACAATTGTAATTGGGGAAGGAATACCAGTACTGGGTGGGTGTGCCAGTAAGAGTCATTTGGGTTGGTATACTTGTAGGTACGGCTAGCAGAGGATTAGTAATTACCAGTAATAGTAGCAGCGTAAGGTAGATAGATGTCTTCACATATATACCCAGATCTGATGACCCAAGATCCAACCTGGTATTTGACTTGGTCTGATATCACAATATGTGATTGTATCTTGTCTCTTTCTCAAGTTTTTTCTAGGAGATCATCATAAGGAAAAGGGCGATATCTGGCTTAGAGTTTAGGTGAGGGTAACAATTTGGGTTCGTGTTAGAATTGGGGTTAGTTTTGAATTTAGATTATACGGTTAGGTTAATTTTAGGCAAAAAGGCAAGGTTGTTGAGGTTAGGGAATAAGGAAAATATATGGATAGTGATAAAAACTATGTTTGCGTGCATGCGTCATGTATTTATATACTTGTGAGATACAGAAGTCCGGACAAGTATTATTATCTTTTGCAAATCAGGATGAGTTTGGATATTTTGCCGGTCCTCACTGTTATTTTACACTTGGGATTAAGGTTGTGTTTATAGTTTGCAAGTTTGGGGTTAGAAGTATTCGTTTAGGGTTATGTAAAGGAGTTAGGGTTACATTTTGATGTTTTATTTATATTACTTCCCCTTATTTTTTCAGAGTCTTGGCCCCAAAATGTGCCGCATGTAACCAACCCATCCTGCCTTCTGAGGTAAGCACTCTTTAAACACATCTTCTTGTAAGGGCACAGTACACTGATGCGCCAAAACCTTAGGATCCCTCACAGGTGAAGCGAATAATGTTGATCATCTCACAACAAGCTCGCACAATCTGTTCTCATAGTCAACGTGTTGGATGCAGGAAAGACCTGAATGACTTTGACATGAGCAAATAGTAATGGCCAGACAACTGGGTCAGAGCATCTCTGAAACGCTAGGCTTGTGGGGTTCTCCTGGTCAGCAGTGGTGAGTACTCACCAACAGTGGTCACAGGAGAGACCAACCACAAACCAGCAACAGGGTGTTGGGCGCCCAAGGATCATTGATACACGGAGGCTATCTCGTCTGGTCTGAACCATCAGAAGGTCATGTCACAGAACATTTTAATGATGGTTACTGGAGGAAGATGTCACAACATACAGTGCATCGAACCCTGCTGTGTATAGGGCTGCGTAGCTGCAGACCAATCAGAGTGCCCATGATGACCCCTGTCTACCATCATGAAGCGCCTACAATGGGTCGGAAGGTCGTCTGGTCCGATGAGTCCAGTTTTCTATTAAATAACATGGAGAGTCTTGTATGTGTGCGCGCCATTTACCTGGGGAAGTAATGGCAACAGGATGCATTTTGGGAAGACTACATGACGAGGTAGGGTATGTGATGCTCTGGGCAATGTTCTGCTGGGAAACCCTGGGTCCGCGCATTCATGTAGATGTCAAAATGACATGTGCCACCTACCTAAACACCATTGCAGACCCTGTACACCCCATGGCAGTGGTGATCCCTGGTGGCATTGGCCTTTTTCAGTAGGATATGCGGAGGACCCAACAGCATATTAGGTAGATATATGGTCATAATGTTTTGGTGTATATGGAGCCATAATATTGTTTTTCAATGGTCAATAATGATGGAAATGCCAAGTGGATCAAATAAATGTAGATGAGCATAGCAGACATGCATTCTGTCTGCAAAGTGCCTTCATTGGAAAGGTGGCTTCTGTCACATTCAATAGGGATAAATAATAATAAAATGTTTCAGGTCGGTTTTTTCATCCTGGTTTAAGACACAAACACAACCATTTTCATCCCCTGTAGATAGCAATAGACATTGCAACCCCTGACCTGATTCCCTCAGGTTGGATATGGTAATCCAACCCCAGAGACAGTAGCCAGATATGGGAAAGCAGTTCAGGAATACCAAACGATCATGTATCCTTGGTCAGGCTCTAGTGCAGGAGGATGTAGGGTTATGTATCCTTGGTCAGGCTCTAGTGCAGGAGGATGTAGGGTTATGTATCCTTGGTCAGGCTCTAGTGCAGGTGGAGGTAGGGTTATGTATCCTTGGTCAGGCCCTAGTGCAGGAGGATGTAGGGTTATGTATCCTTGGTCAGGATCTAGTGCAGGAGGATGTAGGGTTATGTATCCTTGGTCAGGCTCTAGTGCAGGAGGATGTAGGGTTATGTATACTTGGTCAGGCTCTAGTGCAGGAGGATGTAGGGTTATGTATCCTTGGTCAGGCTCTAGTGCAGGAGGATGTAGGGTTATGTATCCTTGGTCAGGCTCTAGTGCAGGAGGATGTAGGGTTATGTATCCTTGGTCAGGCTCTAGTGCAGGAGGAGGTAGGGTTATGTATCCTTGGTCAGGCTCTAATGCAGGAGGAGGAGGTAGAGATATGTATCTTTGGTCAGCCTCTAATGCAGGAGGAGGAGGTTGGGTTATGTATCCTTGGTAAGGCTCTAGTGCAGGAGGAGGTAGGGTTATGCAGTGTTTTAAGGTGGCATAATACCAGCCCATATAACCTAATATCTAATAGCAGACAGACAATTCAGGAGCATTATAACCAGGAAATAAAAAACAAAAAAATAACGGTCTAGGTCATCAGACTGTTAAACTAACTCTCTATCTGCCCTGCATTAATCTGCACCTCAGCCATTTTTCCAAACCCACACAATTTCCTGATAGTGGTCTAATGAGTTTTAATAGTTTATGTTTTTGGGAAATGCCAAATATGTATCTTGCTTGTACTGAAATCCCTTTAAGAGAGATCATGTGGTACAGTAAGTGAATAATTAAACCTAGTAATAGGATTCAAAGATATGGAGTGCTAAGATCAGCTTTCTCACTTAAAACATCATAATTATTACACAATTTAGGTGAATGAAGTAATTCAAAGGGTCCTCATTTAATGAACATGAAATTGATTAAAATGTTTGTTAATAACAATTATATTGGCCTAGATGGATTCAGGACTGACTATTGGAGTCCACTGTGTATTTTTTGCTCTACAAATCCAGGCATTGCATCCTATTCCTTATTTAGTACATGTTACCCATGTAAAATTAGAGTTGACTTTACAGGAATGTTGAGTGCACCCCCCCACAAACATACAGACACACAGTAACAGATGGTTTGTAGGATGGAACCACAAACCACGAAGGTGAGAGTTTAGAGTGTATTGCTGTAACAAGAAATATGCCATGTACCCGGCTGTGGAATATGTTTGGCTGAAACAAAGTGCAGGAAGTCTGAATATAACACAAATTCAGTTATTTTTGATAAACCTTGCCTTATCGCATGTCAATAATATATAACAATATCCACATGAGAAATATTGTAAGTAATTCTAGTTATAATTAGGGAAGATCTGATGATACATATTGAGCATTTCTGTGGCCCTTATTCTAAAATTCTTTATCAAGCAACTCTGATAATGACTGAGGGAAAACAGGTTATAATGGTTTAATGTTAGCAGTGGTGGACAGGACACACAAGGTGTTGTGGGAATGTTCGGGTTTGCTGATTGAGCCAAGGACTCTTGAGCTGTGGATTGCTGGTGGTGTTTGCTTTATGGATGCAAGTTTGATTCAAGGGTGCAGCAGACCTTCTGAAATGTCTGCAAACCAGATAAATCACTAGCTTGTATTACCCCTAGACCTTAGTACATATACCACCAAGTTCCCATAACAGTTGGGATGCTGCATAAAATGCAAATAAAACCACAATGCAATGATGTGCAAATCATTTATCCTTATATTTAATTGAAAATAGTACATATCAAATGTTAAAGCTGAGAAATGTTATTGTTTTTGGAAGAATACATGCTCAATTTGATGCCAGCAACACGTTTAAAAAAAGTTGGGATAGCTGCATGTTTACCACTGTGATACATAACCTCTTCTTTGAACAATACTCTGTAAGCATTTGGGAACTGAGGAGACCAATTGCTGTAGTTTTGAAAGTGAAATGTATTCTCATTCTTGCTTTATATAAGATTTCAGCTGCTCTACTCTTTGGGGTATCCTTTGTCATATTTTTCGTTTCATAATGTGCCAAATGTTTTCAATGGTTGACAGGTTTGGAATGCAGGCCGGACAATTTAGCCCCCAGACTCTTAAACTACTGATCCATGCTGTCGTAATACAGTATGTGCAGATGTGGTTTGGCATTGTCTTGCTGAAATAAGCAAGGCTTTCTCTAAACCGATGTTGTCTTGATGGCAAAAATGTTGCTCCAAAACCTGTATATATTGTTCAGCATTAATGGTGCCTTTACATATGTGCAAATCACCCATGCCATGTACACTAATGCACCCCCACACCATCACACATGCAGGCATTTGAACTGTGCACTGATAACAAGCCGGAGGGTTCCTCTCCTCTTTTGCCCGGTGGACACAGCGTTCATGATTCCCAAAACATATAAAAAAAAAATGATTTGTCAAACCACAAGACTGTTTTCCTCCTTCATCCATCTTAAATGAGCCTGGGCCCAGAGAACGCAATGGTGGTTCTAGATCTTGTTTATATACGGTTTCTTCTTTGCATGACAAGATTCTTACTTGCATATGTGGATGCTGTGTACTGTGTTCACAGACAATGGTTTTTGTTATTGAATATAGGGTTTAGGTGTTTTGCACAACATTGCATTCTGTTTTTATTTGCATTCGACAGAAGGTTTGCTTTTAAGCCAGTTGTGGCTAAACAGGAGTGAGACAATACAGTACTGCTTGGGAGCCTGCAGTGTGATTATTTCATTGGATTTTGCGGCTGAGCAGCTGAAAACTGCATATTCTTCCGAAGTCATTCAAGAGCTATTCATAAATGGGCTGTGAGCTACCAATATCTGAAGACTCCCTGTCTATTGTTTATCCTCTTACAGGAGATAGAATGGGATTCTCCTTCAAACTCCAATCAGAGGAAAGTTTTTCCCCATAGTGTGCTATATTTGTATATTCTCCCGGTGTTAGCACTTGCTCTGCCAATGGCTAGTGGAGCAAAGTTGGTGCTAAAGCATTTATATGGATGAAAGAGTGATGGAAAACATCAATTATGTGTAAATAATCTATTAAAACCAATGTCATAGGATTATTGCTAGTGTGTAATGGCAAACAACTGTCTTTCTTACTTTGTTACAGATCAGATAGAGAATTTGTATGGAGTCCATACCTTCTGCCAGTTTACAACACATCTTCCACCTATGTTTCGTTATTGAAAATAAAAAAATATTCAACATTTGAGACACATAAAAAGCATTCTGGGGCTTTTTACCACTGGTTGTTTGTGTCTCTGGTTGTTTATTCTGTGACCACTGAGGAGTCATAGTTCATCAACACTGACAGGGCAGTTGCATTTTGAATATGTGTATGGTACAACAAGATCACAGTTCCCTGTTTAACATGCATTCTTGCATGTTAAGACCCCAAGTACTACTTCGAGGGCCAGTAATACATGCACTTGTCTTCAAAAGTATTAAAGTAACTCCTAATTGGCAGTCCATACTATTGGGTATAGATGAATGTTTATATTTCATAAACTGTGTTGCCACTGAACATGGGTCTTGTCTCATAAAAAAAACAAAGCTAAGTTCAACCTCTTTAAAAGCACCAAACCAGTGTACTGAAAACTACTCATGTTCAGTGGACACTGAAATCCCTAGCATGTGCTAATCGTCCGTCTCTTTCCCTGTCAGGGCTCTGATGAAACCATCCGAGTGGTGTCCATGGAGAAAGACTACCACATTGAGTGTTATCAGTGTGAGGTGGGTAAAAATTAATTCACGCATCGTCTATTTACTTGCAGTTTTCAATATAACCTGGTACGTGGCGAATGTTTTGGGGTTTTGGTGACAGTAATACCTATTAAAACTGTCATCTTTGTAAACAGTATAATACACTTAATTTCCTGTGCATACACAAGAATGCACATACAGGTGCTGGTCACATAATTAGAATATCATCAAAAAGTTGATTTATTTCAGTAATTCCATTCAAAGTGATACTTGTATTATGTATACAGTCATTTCACACAGACTGATATATTTCAAGTGTTCATTCCTTTTCATTTTGATGATTATAACTGACAACTAATGAAAACCCCAAAATCAGTATCTCAGAAAATTTGAATATTACTTCAATACAATACAAAAAAGGATTTTTAGAAATGTTGGCCAACTGAAAAGTATGAACATGAAAATTATGAGCACTCCAGGACATGTAACGTTTGTGGGCCGAGTACTTGGATGGGGGGCCGAGTACTTGGATATTAAAAGTATTTTTGTGTAAAATTTGTATTTTGCCAGATACCATTATGCTTAATCCAATAATTCTGTTGGTTGATTCCATTATCAGGAAAGATGGGCTACTGGGAAGTTGAACCTGATATTATGATTGGATTTTAATAAGCTGAACCTGCTCTTTTTTCCAAGACAGTGTTGTCATGTCTGTGATTTTCTCGCCAAATTGGGTTACTTTAAACGTAATGTCAAGGAAGAAAATTTATTGGACACGGATGGCAGGTTTTTCTGCCAACTACTTCTAAAATTACCAAATGTTCAGTTTTTAATAAAAGTGAGGTAGGCTGTTTGCTGCTTCTAGTGCACACATATGTGGAGCATAGATGTGAATTTCATACGCCCACAAAGTTCAAGACCAATGAAAAATGTAAGGGGAGAACCAGAATAATTGACTGGATGAACATAATGAATCTAGATGCTTCCATACAGGTGTACTGCAAGATTATTTAATTAATCAATTAAGATATTAATTGGCTATCACGTGTTGTGGCATGTATTAAAATGCTGAGCAGGCCCAGTTGACCTCAATTTTGGATCAAGATGGCAAGATAAGTGACTTTGAAAGAGGGTTCATTATTGGGGCAGGGATAACTACAGTCACAAAGACTGATAAACTGGCTAGTGTTTCTATCGGAACAATGAATAAAGTTACATCTGCATTTTGATCAATGGGACAGACATCAGTAAATAGGGTCAGAAAATGTGGTCAAAAGAATACATTCAATAACCATGATGCTAATGGATTACTGCAACATGTAAGGAAAAGAAGAGCGACTCTTTCCCAGGTGACTGAGAATGTCAATGGAGGATGTGATCAGCAAGAACAGTCTGTCGAGAATTATAAAGAGAGGGATGTTATAGTAGGTTTGAAGTCCATAAACCCCTCATTACAAACACAAATGCAAATTTGAGAGTTGAGTTTTGCAAAAACCCTAGGCATTGGTCTACCGATTTATGGAAAAAAGTTTGGTCAGATGAGTCACCTGTCACCATTTTCTCGACAAGTGAATGCATGTGTGGTGTTCCCCAAGAGAACAGTCCAGACCTGAATGCTTGACCCCTGCAGTTAGGGGTTCTGGAGCTTCTGTTATGCTGTGGAGGGCATTATCCTGGAAAGGTTTGGGTCCACTTTTCCCCTAAGGGAATGGTCACTGCAAATCATTACTAAGTTATTCTGGGTGATCAGCTTCATCCTATAGAGAAACACTTCTGTCCTGATGGGAGGAGTCTCTTCCAGGATGACAGTGCCTCCATCCATAGGGCACAAGGGGTCACTGAATAGTTGGTTGAGTATGAAAATGATAATTGATCATGAATCATATGCTATGGCTTTCCCAATCTCCAGATCTCAACACAATTGAACACCCTTGGGAGGTTCTGTGTTAGTACTCTCCACCACCAGTTATTTATCTGGAAAGTTTTTCTGCACCTGGCAACTCTTTCTAGATTTCTCAGCAATTCTCACTCGAAATTGAAAAAGAATAGGTTCTGTAAACAGTTACTTCACACCAAAACGGTTAATGCTAAAATGCAGCATGTCACATGCCATCAATGTAAATGACAAATGTAGGCTACTTTTTTTAGGCTACTTTTCAAATGTTTTCTGTCCACATTGCTGTGTCCACATTAGCCTCATTGCTGTGCCCCCTCATGTTATTTTCCCACTCTCCTAAATAGTTGTGTATTTAAAAACAAAGTAAACTGAATACATGGTCCTGTAGTTATCTGTAAATGGTTTCTATATAACTGAGTGTAGCTGTGTTGTGACATTGAAGTGTGCCAAAAGCCTGTCTTTAATATCTCTCCAGTTCCACTCTGTATGTTCAGGGCACGCTCTCTCTTGGATTCATTTGTAGGATACTTGTGTGCTGCTCAGTATGTTGATTAATCTGTCACTGATTATTCAACTAATGAAACACAGGTGTTATGAAGGTGGCAGAGATTAAGCGAACCAATGGCAGGTTTATAATCATCTTATTTTGGTGCTAATTTAAGGAAGTCTATTATTGAGCTAATAATTGCATTCATTTCTATTTCTAGAGAAGAATCTACTGCAACGATTCTAAACAAGTACATTTAATATTTTATTTGTAAAGTGTTTTTGCTACATGTTCTTTAAATACTTAGCACTTGATTTTCTTGGCAACATAGGAATTGTTGCAAGTGCTTTACTTTTTCAAAAGGTATACTTTGGATAATAAGCTAATAGTATAGCCTAACATATACATTTTTATAAATTGAATTTGAAAGGCACAACCTTCCACATGTGTAGCCTATTTGATATTAAATAAAAAGATTGATGTGCTTATTCAGTAACCATTTCACGTAATTAATTAAAATAATCCTTATGCTTTGTGTGGTCAAAACCTTGTTTTTATAATTAATTTAAACATAAACTAAAGGGAGTGATTTTCTAGTGGCAGTTTTTTTAAATCCTGTGAGCAAAAAGTGTTTTTAGCTAAGCAGTGTGGAGTGCTGTGCAACAACCGCTCGGAGAGTGATGAGCAGGATTTCCGGATATCTCAACTCTGCTCACATACTCTGCTCACCAGTAAACATTGAGTTGAAGCCGCTCACGGCTATCCCTCTCTAAACACCCCAGACAAACCTTGTCTGCTCCCAATTCTCCATTCTTCTCTCCAGTTCAGTCATAATACATGAATTACAATCGGTAGCTAATTAGCTTTAACTTATTTTACCATGTAGGCCTAATTTCTTTCTCTACTCAACGTTAAGTGGTTTAGTATTCATGTTCAATTGCTGAAGTAAGCTAAGCCAATGCTTGAATTCTGTTGTGCTATTTTTACTTAGCTTTTTTTCCAAACAACATATTATGGCAGAAACTTCTAAATAAATACATTTTGGTTTCTTGGAACTCAAAGTGGAAAAATGAAACACTTTTGACAGCAACTGAAAATAGAAAAAAACTAAAAATGATGCCCATTATATGTGATACTCTTCATCCTTCTGTGTTGGTTTGTAGGAATGTCACATGGAGCTAAATGATGAGGAGGGGCACCGCTGCTACCCGCTGGACGGCCACCTTCTTTGCCATGGCTGCCATGTGAAGCATATTGAGCCGGGATGCGCCTCACCAACTGCTGCCTCCTACCAGCACCAATTCTAGTTCTATAATCTAGTACATGGTGCCACCAGGTGGTCCTGTGAACTAACTGCAAATATCCAATCATGAACAATCTGCCAAAAAAGTCTACATTGGTTTTAATCACATTGTATGCCTATTGTATTGTATTGTACATCACTAATATACCTGTGGTTACATTTCTATGTAATTGATTATTGGATTTTGTTTATGTGAGGGACTTGTAAATGAGATGTGTTTTTAATGACAAACACATTTCTTAATTTTAGACATTGTTTATAAATCGTTGAACATTCATCTGATGCGTTTTAGTTTCAAAAAATCATGAAATAACAAATATTTTCCAAGAAATATATTTTAAACTGTAAGGCACAGCAGGGCACTGTGCAATTCAAAGTGCTTGGCTTTAGCTAATTATGCTATATATAGAGAGAGATATATATTGGCTATACATATACAACAAATCAACAGGGTGCCTTATTGCTGTTATAAATCGGTTACCAACACAATTAGAAGAGTAAAACTGCTTGTTTTCTAATTAATGGTATATGTTCTCAAATACCATTGGTTTTAGCAAGTCAGCATGGAGTTTGAACCACGCGGTTTATAATTATTTCAATAGAATAAAATGCCAAAGCAAATATTTGTAGAATTATAGCAATACAATTTATTTTCTTAATGTTTTGCATTGTGTACATAAATGTTTCTTGTGCTTAAATATTAAATATTTTTAAAAAATGTACAGCAACCTTGGAGCAGTAAGGTTTAACTGTCTTGCTAAACAACCAACTTTTCAATTTGTTGGCTAAGGGTTTCAATCCAGCAATATTTGCAAAGATGTGCACTAATTTGTTTAATGGGTTAAAACATTTTTAAAGCAGACACTAAATATACCTTTGATCATGGTCTTGTTACTAATTAGGCTTTAGATAGTTGATAAATAACCCCAGTCACTACAAAGATACAGGTATCCTTCCTTATTCAGTTGCTGGAGTGGAAGGAAACAGCTTGAGGATTTTGCCATGGGGCTAATGGAACTTTTTAAATAGGTACATAGTTTAAAGGAGTAATTTTACTCTGTAATACAAATCATGAAGCTCCTGAAAATGTGTTGAAAGCTGTTTCATCTGGAAAAAATAAAATAAAAATCTTCCATAAAATGTAATGTAAGTGGTCTGTCTGTGAAGTCGCTCAATACTTTAACAATTTATTTGGTACAATTAGTGCTATGTAATAGGTATTTACTCCGACCAAGAGGTGGCGGTGGTAAGCCAAGAACATTTATTGGGAGCTTGGGCAGAGTAAGCTAGTTGCCTAGAGTCAGTCAGAGATTTCGGAATGAATGTGTCCCCATACTAAACCTTCAGTAAAGAACTGTTAATAGTAGTTTAGTGTGTCCCTTATTTTTGTTTTCCTGCCATGAGATAGTACAGTTAGAGACTGCCAACTTTTATTTGAATGTATATTCACCCAAATCCATTCTTCCCTTAAGTCTTGGTCACATCTGTTCCAAGATGTTTTTCCTGAACACTGCAGACATTGTAGGGATATTTTAGGTTCTTCTGTTTTTGAAGCTAATGCAACTAGAGTTTTTGCAGCTTGCAGTACAGCCCCTGTAGTTCTACTGGTTAAGTGTTATGCATATGGTTGTGGCAGACACATCCATGCTTACCTTCTATGTCCATGCTTAGTTCTTGAACTGATTGACTGTATTTTGTATATTTTATCTTCATTATGTTAAGAATTATTTGGTCATCCACTGTAGATGTATGTGTTGTAATTAACCTACAGTGTATTTGAAGTGGGCCTGGTTGTTTAAGATATCTGTCCATGGCTGCATCTCCAGAGATATATACTTGTGAATAATAAATTACACATTGTATGTGACCCACATAGGCTATGTGAGGTCTGGTTTGAATGTGTGAAAGGCATCTGTTAAGCAATGGCTTATGGCTAATCTATGGCTAGATTTCGCTTTAAAGGTGTGAAGGAGGAACTGGGGGTTTCATAGACTGGACTGTTACACAGCTGGATTGATAAATTATCGTTGACCATTATGTAGTGGTTATATTGTATTTACTATTGTATTTGTTTACTGTTCATTTACCAAAAATATAAATTGTGGAATTTATCAAGCTCAATTCTTTTTTCTTGTTAAGTGTTATTCTGTCCACTTCACATTCATTCTTAAACATAAACTGCTCTTTATGATGTTTTTGTGAATGAATAAATGCTACTTTCAGCATTCCCTTAAATGATTTGGGTAAAAAAATATATATATTGTTTTGAATATCAAATTCCAGCCCGTTTTGCTTATTATTATGTTTGCTATCCATAGTTTGTAGAGGAAATACCACACCAACATGTCACCTCAAAATCACTCAATGGCCTCAGCATTTGAATGGTTCGGTTTGATAGATAATATTAAACATGTTTGCAATCGTATGAAACAGAAGGAAAAGAACCGAGCTAGCCAGGAGTCGAACCTAGAATCTTCTGATCCGTAGTCAGACGCGTTATCCATTGCGCCACTAGCCCGATATCAACCCCTGTTTGATAACCAACATAAAACAAACAGTACCATCCATGCTGTAATAGTATAACTAAATATACATAATTATAAGTAAGTATTGCTTTGTTCGCGACATGATACATTTCTGCATATCATTTAATGGTTTGCTAAATGACAGCACTGCTAGCTGACCCTGGACGCGAACTGTAGTCGACGCACCATAGCTACCGTACAATTTGCACATTCATTGACACGTCACTTACTAGGTCAGGACGCTAGTAAAGTAAAGATGGCGACCGCCTACGAAAGCTTGAACCTGTAAGTCTTCAAAATGTATAGATATATTATGGATAGTTATCAGTTGTTTTCGTTCTTATATTTCCCATAGTTAATTCACGAGAAATATCAGCAGTAGCTAGGTTCAACAGAACGTTAACTTGTTAGCGACTTATAATAATACACAGTACTTAGCTAACACTGAACTGCTGCAGTCATTCAGATTTTTTATCTAGTTTAAAGGAGCTAGCTAGCTAGCCAGACAGTTTTACGTAACGACACAAACAGTTTCTTCTAATATATGTTGTTTATTCACTAAGAGTTTGTGTCTGGCTGTCCAATCTTATTTAATAGATTGTACTGTACAGTAAATATAATCAACAGCGTTGATGAAATACTGCACTGTAGTTTACTGTAGATAACAAGCTTATGCTATTACTATTGGCTAGCTAGCTACCTTGCTAAAGCGACACAACACTCGCCACTTCTAGCGTCTACTAGTATGTAACGTCTACTAGTATTTAGCTTACGTTCTTTAAACTGTCTGTTTTAATTGGGCTAACAGGTATACTGACTGTAGTGTTGTGGAGCCTAGTTAACTAGGTTGAGCTTGTGCAAAAACAAGTTAAAAGTTTCCCTATAATACGAGGAGTATCACAATTCCAGCAGTAGATATACAGTACTAGTACTGTAGCTAGCTCACGAAATGTGTACCCTTACTTTATTGTGACCTTTCTCCCCATACAGGCACACTACCCCTGAGAAATTTTACATTGAGGCATGTGATGACCGATCCAATGATGTACTGTCTATTGACAGGGTGTCTACAGAAATGATCCTCACTGGTATGTTGGTGTTAGAGTGTGTTTTAACTTGCATGATTTACGCTGAGCAAATACTTCTACTTTGTGGTCATAAAAGCAAAGGTAGATGATAATAATAATAATTGCCCTACTGTTCTTCTTTAGTGAGGAAAGACATTCCTCCCCATGCAGTTACACGGCCAATATCTGGTATTATGGGAACTATCCGTCTGGTGGCAGGTTGGTTCAGTCTTTCAGGCTCTCCAGTCATATTCTTAGTTGAGAAGACAACCATTATGTGGTCTGTTTACTTTAGTTTTCCCTTTGCTCCCTCCCTAGGCACATACCTGATTGTCATAACAAAGAAGAAGAAGGTGGGTGACCTGTTGGGACATACCGTATGGAAGGCTATGGACTTTGACATGATCTCCTACAAGAAGACTGTGCTGCACCTGACAGAAAACCAGGTAGGGACATGTGAGTTTCGGGCCCCAGGCCTGATCCCTGCCGTAAAGCCCGTGCACCAGGAGCTCTACTTCTCTGCGGAGAAAGCACTTCACTGTGAGTCCTCAATGACAGGTGGATGTGTTCATTTGGATTTTTACAAGTAAAAAAAACACAGATCAGCCTGTCTAAATGCTTATTTGACATATTAGGCTTGGTTCTTGTTTTAATACATGTTCTAATGAAGTCATTTGATATTGTTTCATGCCACCTAACTTCTGAGAGTTTCTCCCTTGTCTTCTGACCCATTAGATGCAGGACAACAAAGCCTTCTTGTCCATGATCAACAGTGTTCTGCACACGGATGGGTTTTACTTCGCCACTGACTACGACCTCACCCACACCTTACAGAGATTGGCCAACACCAGCCCTGAGTTCCAGGAGATGAGCCTGTTGGAGCGAGTAAGAAAATGAAGGGATACATATAGAGGGAGTGAAATTTACATTGTTGACTTGTTAATTTTTTAGAGATTCATGTGTGAAAACACTAGTACAGCACAAGGTATGTGTTTAACATGTGTTCTATACTTAGATACATGCTGGCATTTCCTACAGGATGTACATAACCGCGTTATATTGATAAAATGTTTTGTCTCCTTATATCTAGGCTGATCAACGGTTTGTGTGGAATGGTCACTTGCTGAAAGATTTCATGGCCCAGCCAGAGGTGAAGAGAGAGATGGCGTATTAACGGCATGATACAAATAATGTGAATAAGCTCCAGTACAGATTCTGTGATCGTTCTGATCTGTATTGTTTCTCTTCCTTTCTTGACAGCTGCATAG
The DNA here is from genome assembly GCA_016801105.1 of Esox niger. Taxonomy (NCBI): domain Eukaryota; kingdom Metazoa; phylum Chordata; class Actinopteri; order Esociformes; family Esocidae; genus Esox; species Esox niger. Next base: position 32,452 of record JACXGJ010001813.1, read on the forward strand.
GTTTGCTTACCCAGTTGTCCATGGCTGTATCCTTTTTTGTAAGCATTCAATTGAAGACTTGCCCAAAAATCATCATTTTCACTTCCTTTATGATTACATTATGCCTGCGCCTGAGATGTCATTCACATGGATCATCAAGATAAAAAATGTTTTACATTGCCTTTTGGTTTTAACCCTCACATTTTTTAAACTAAGCAGTGTTGTGAACAGTTGCATATGTGCAAAAACATAGATTACTTGGTCATTTTCATTTTTGAGCTGTCTAAGTTGTTGAATATATTCAGCTAGTGAGTCTTTCATTACCCTGGTCATTTTTTTTTATTAAGCGAAGCTTGGTCAATTGTTTGACAGACAATTGTATATCAACAGAGAAGGCTAACTTGTGCTTTGCTCCTTTTTCCACTGGAGGAGGTAGAAGTTCATGTAGGTTGCAGCAAAATTTGAAAATGAAAAATCATATTTGCAGATAACAGAAAGTAGATCAATTGACGTAATATGATGATTCTCAGTCACTCTGAGGAATATTAGTATTCATAAGCATCCCAGCACTTCCAACTCCAAAACATATTCAGAAACGGTCAAATTCATAATGTATGGTTAGGCTTTTGGGGTTAAGACTTTATATTCCCTAACATCCTTGTCTAGTCATAACAATGAAGTCCTGCTGCATCAATGGGAAGATATTTGATTGGAACATCATTTCTAGACGGAGTTGCTTCAGGGCTGGAGTGCGCTACTATGTCAGAGGTGATGTACTGCAACATCCATACATCAGTGCTTTCTAACAATGCTAGGCATGATGGGCCTTTTCCATAGAGGACCAATGCATGGCATATTGATCTAACCACACAGTTGTTCTGCAGATTATATTGATTTGACCACTTATGTGTAAACAGATGATTACATAATATCTTTTTGGTCTCTTAGGCATTGACTTAGAGGGCCATGCAGCTAACTTTGTCGAGACAGAGCAGATTGTCCAGTACAACGGGGGCAAGGCCTCATTTGTTCAGACCCGAGGCTCCATCCCCTTCTACTGGTCCCAAAGGCCCAACCTCAAGTACAAACCTAAACCTCAGATCAGCAAAACTGTCAATCATGTAAGCTATCCACAATGCATTCAATGGCATGTCATTTTGAATTTGTTGGAGTCCATTTACAGTAGAGTAATATGTTTAGTATTACTATACACTTAGTGTTTCTCATCTTTTACTTTCCCTTCCTACTTTCACAGCTGGATGGCTTCCAAAGGCATTTTGACTCTCAGATAATTATTTATGGAAAGCAAGTTATTTTAAATCTGATCGACCAGAAAGGCTCAGAGAAGCAGTTGGAAATGTCGTTTGCCAAGATGGCATCTAGCTTGGGCAATGGCATGGTCAAGTAAGGACTCATCATTCCTACTAAGTACCTCAGTGTTTTTATACTGTAATTGTTCTTTCAAATACTTTGGAACTCAAAATAATCCTTAAAGGAAAGAATGCCACTGGACATTACCTTTTTCCCTGAACTGTGCACCTGTAGGTACATAGCATTTGACTTTCATAAGGAATGCAGTCGGATGAGATGGCATCGCTTGCAGATTTTAGTAGACATGGTGGCAGAGATGCAGGATGAGTATGGGTGAGTGTTTATTCCCATGGCCTAGCGTAAACCAACAGTTGTTTTCAAAAGGTCTGCATGAATTAGATGGAATGTATTGACTGATTTATTTGGTTGGTTGATCAGGTACTTCTTGGTGGATGCAGATGGGAAGGTTCTGGTTCAACAGGATGGGATTTTCCGCAGTAACTGCATGGACTGTCTCGATCGTACCAATGTCATCCAGAGTCTGTTGGCACGGCGCTCACTGCAGTCACAGCTTGAGGTAGGAATGACTGGCACGCCACTACTCAACACTCCCTCCCTTCTGATTGACAGACTGGTTAGGAAGTTAAAGAAGGGACTGTATGTATTCTGAATTTTGTAAGAAACAATGTTTGAAAGATGACCTGCAGATTTCTTCTGTTCATTTATTTGTAGTGGTACACAAAAAATCTTATATGTGTCACAGACAAAATTTGTGGCAGCTTTTCATATATAGTCTGTCAAGATTATGCACACACTATATAAAACTGACTGATAAAGTTTGACCAATAAACAGCAAGATAAATAAGCATTTCGTCTTAACGACTGGACCTAAATACCTAAATAAATACCCCAATCATAACAATACATACCATAGCCAAAACTAGCAGGCTGAGGTGACTAGAGACCATCAGAGAAACATTCAGATTGGATATTATTTTTTATAACCCTTTCTCTTTCCAACCAGAGCTGATGAAATTAAATCAGAAGAGCATTCTAATTTAAAATGTTAAATCAATAAATATCATTTTGCCTTATCTGAAGGTGTAGAATGCCCTGATGGTTCCCCACTATTTGAAGTCAATGGTTACAATTAGTCAAGCCACTGCAGTATTTCACTATAAATGTTTGTCTGCAGCGATTGGGAGTCCTTCACATGGGCCAGAGGATTGAAGATCAAGTTGATTTTGAGAAGATCTACAAAAACGGTGAGCCTCACCACATTTTTCCTTATAAGATATCCATTGTTTAACATAAAGAAAAGCTTAAATGTTTCTTCTTCTGTTTTTTCTTCCACTCCCTTCTCTCTTCATTTACTCTGCAGCATGGGCAGATAATGCCAATGCATGTGCCAAACAGTATGCTGGCACAGGGGCTTTGAAGACTGACTTCACAAGGTGAGGGCAAGAGAGGCTCATGTACTAATTGTTTGTGGAGAAATGAACATTCAATTTGCGGGCAACAGCTCTGGTGGACATTCCTGTAGTCAGCATGCCAATTGCATGCTCCCTCAAAACTTGCGACATCTGTGGCATTGTGCTGTGTGAAGGGATTTCTCATTTTTGAGTGGCCAGCCTTAGGCACACCAGTGCAATACTCATGCTCAGCATCTTGATATGCCACACCTGTGAGTTGGATGGATTGTCTCGGCAAAGGAGAAGTGCTCACTAACACAGATTTAGACAGATTTGTGAACAATGTTTGAGAGAAATAAACCTTTTGTGTGCATAGAGCAAGTCTTAGATCTTTGAGTTCAGCTCATAATAAATAGGGCAAACACAAAAGTGTTGCGTTTATAAATTTGTTCAGTGTAGAAAAGCCCTAAACCCAGGTCACACTAAGATCTTTCTCACAGATTAACAGAGCCCTGTTGACCCAGTTACTCATTTGAATAAACAGAGGCCTGTTAATCACATGCTTAAATTTACTTCTCCATAATGTCTGCACCCTACAAATTTAAGGATTCAAACTCCTGAACAATTTTTTCATTTTACAGATTAATAAATTGTACATTGAAATTCTGTTGCTGTTAGACTTCAAATCAGTTATTGTATGGTGTCATGATTTATTTTGTAAATATGTTACATACATATTTAGCCCCAACCCAATAACAATCTTCAGTAGATCCACATTTTGCAGCAACAACAGCTTAAATTATTTTGGTGTCTGCCAGCTTTGTAAACAGGGTTGTTGTAATTCTGGCCTAATTTTCTTGGCTGATTTTTTCCAGTTTAAGGTGTTAGATGACACCTGTTGATCGCAATTTTCAGATAGTGCCACAGATTCTAAATACAATTGAGATTGTCTTTTTTTCTTTAAATATTCTTGCAAACCTGGAGCAAGAAAATCAATTGTGCATCAGTGGCAAAGTGGATAGGGAGTCATTCTTGTAATCGGAACGTTCAGTTTGTATAAACATTTCTGCTGAATTATTCAAATGTCATTGATTTCCATTTTCCACAAAGTTATCCAGAAGTCCACCACAAGTTTGCTACAAATCATTGTCTGTTTTTATTGCATTGCCGCTTGAGGGCCCGAAGATCATGGCCATACAGCATTTGTTTTCGCTTCTTTTTCTTTTCCCTTGTGAACAGAATATACTGCAGATTCTCTGAATCTTATAATTATTGTACAATAAATGATAGGATCCCTGAACTCTTTGCAATTTTACGTTGATACGTTATTCTTCAATGGTGGCTCTATTTGCCAGTGCAGTGGTGAACCCCTCCCCATCCTCACCTCTGACAGTCCCATCCTCTCAGGAATTATATTTTAATTCCCAATAATGTTACTGACCTGTTGCCAGTTAAGCTTATTATTTGTGTGAAATTTCAGTGTCCCAACTTTTTTGGAAACGGTGTTGTAGGAATAAAACAAGTTAAATAAACAGATTATATTTGTACATTGAGTGTGTCTGTGTAGGGATATTCGCTGAACTACAACTCTTATTGAGAGAGCTTTGGTAATGTTAATCTACACACAAATGATTAACACTTTTGGACAGTTTACTTATATCCTTTATATGGACAGGGCCTATTACTTTTGTGTAAATTCTGCTTTGTTTAATGTGCTTATTATGCCAGAATAGAACGGGATTGGGAGTGGGAATGTAACACTTATTGTATTGCAATGAAATCGACAGTCATCACAAGCTATACAATTGTATTAATTCATTATGTTCAGTGCTCAAACACACCAGTGCAAAGCAGCGCCTACAGGACCCGACAGATGTTTGCATTAGGTTATAGTCGCATTAAAGTATTCAGATGATCACATACGGATTTTTATTGACAAAGGTTCTAACCAAATGTTCATATTCAACAACCAATGATCTAATTAATGCAGTCATAAAAAAAGAATAGTACATCATTACAACGGAATGAGACAATGCCCTAGTGATTGTGAGCACGGCTTGATTACCTATGGAAATATCTTATCAAAATGGCTGTTTATTTTGTATAGAAATGTATGTGTGGCTAACTGCTCTTGCATAATTTATTTTGTTTAACCTGATCTCTATTCTTAATGACACATCTTATCTTATAAGTAAAATCGATTCTCAAAGGTTTTGATTTGTTCCCATTACAATTAGCTGTGTAAGATACTGTGGGGCAAAAAAGTATTTAGTAAGCCACCAGTTGTGCAAGTTAAAAATCCTACAATGTGATTCTCTGGATTTTTTTTCTCATTTTGTCTCTCGTAGTTGAAGTGTACCTATGATGAAAATTACAGGCCTCTCTCATCTTTTTAAGTGGGAGAACTTGCACAATTGGTGGCTGACTAAATACTTTTTTGCCCCACTGTAAACCGGGCAGGTGAAGGTATAGCCCAATGACTCAGACCTTTCAAACATGTATTCATTGATGACACCTGCTATTACACTTCCTGTCTGTGCGGTGAGACGCTAGGTCTGTGGCTGGTTTAGCCTTTTCTGTGCACAGTTTTGGGATGTGCAACACCGTCATCTAAACTTAAAGTAACATTATTTCGCCAGGGAGTAATCAGTAATTTTGGAGTAAGGAACTAGTAATATGTAATTTACAATAACTTTTTACCTGTAAGTTATAGTAAATAAATAACAGCTATATGCTAATCATCATTCATGTGAATGTTTACAGTTTTGGTGATTGTAGCGACTGTTGAATACCTTTATCTTTGAACAGAGAGTTCTGAGTGAGTGGATGCTCAGAAAACGGTGAAGGATTATGTTGGTTATTTTGAATGTGTGTCAGAGAGAGATGATTGTGAGAGTGAGTGATATCTGAAACAGTTCTCATGTCTCAGAACAGGGAAGAGGACACACTGGGGGCTGGTGATGGATGGTTGGAACTCCATGATCAGATACTACAAGAACAACTTCTCTGATGGCTTCAGACAGGTGTGTGTTGATAACAATTTCTGTTTATTTTGCACAGACATTCAATTGTGTGTGTGTGTGTGTGTGTGTGTGTGTGTGCGTGCGTGCGTGCGTGCGTGCATGGTGAGGCCTGAAATATCACTCCCCACATTGTTCTGTGGGAGGTCTGCACTAAGGAAACTGATTCTAGTTTAGTGGATTGGTTACGGAACAAACAAGATTGGGCATAGTGTTAGAATTTAAGTTACATTTAGATTTAGGGATTACTGATAATTAGGAAAACTTTCCTGGTCAGAGGTAAGGTTCAAGGTACGATGTACAATTGGTCAAAGTTCAATAATTAGAGTTTCTTCTAGGTTTAAGCATTACCATTTAGGTGCTAGGGTTATGGTTAGGCTGCACGTCCCCACATGGATTGACGAGCAAATTTGTGTCTGCGTCTGAATTGAGACATCTCTTGTGGTCTCCAGGACTCCATTGATCTCTTCCTGGGAAACTATGCGGTTGACGAGGCTGATGTGACCACACCCCTTCATGAGCCTAAAGACTGGAAGTTTCTCACGGTGAGGCTAATGAGCTAGACTTGACCAGTGAAATGTATCCTACATATTAGCTACAATGTCTTGATTTCAGTCCTGTAAACCCAGTGCTCCAATTAACCCTCCAAGGCAGACATGCTTGCACATTGCAATTTTAAACCAAAGATTGCAGACCGATAGCAGTGTTGTTTGGGAAGGTAGTTGACAGACTAACTGCTTATATTTTATGCTGTTGTCAAATATAATGCTGTTGTCAAACCTCTGCCATCTTGCTACCTACTATTTTTGGTCCAGGTAATGTGTACTCCAGGTCACTTAGCAAATATATCCTGAGTATCTGACTTGGTAAAAAGTCAGATACTCACTGAATATTTCGTACCTGCGCACAAGTGTGAGGCAAACTATTTTTGTTATCATGGGTGACTTTCAGTGTGCTTCTTGTAGTCAGCATGATTTTAATGTCCTGCCTTTATCATCTCGTCTTGGTTTCCCTTTCCCCATAGTTGCCTATTATCATGGTTGTGGCCTTCTCCATGTGTATCATCTGCCTTCTCATGGCTGGTAAGAAATCTATGGACTCCCTTGTAAATAATGCTCTATATTTTAATAAGGGAATATAATTTTTATGAAACGTTTTGTGGTTTTCACGTTCGAATTTGGCTCATAAAGACTGTTTTATAGCATTTGTGTTTTACAGCGTAGTTAATGTGGCTTTGACTTGGAAAGTGGTTATCCATAGTGACTCTCACTGTCCTCTCCTCAGGTGACACGTGGACGGAGACCCTGGCCTACGTGCTGTTCTGGGGCACAGCTAGCTTCGTGACAGCTGGCGTCATCCTCTTCAACGGCCGGGACTTTGTAGATGCGCCAAAGCTGGTCCAGAAGGAGAAGATGGACTGAATGTGTGCGTGTGGAAAGCAGCTGCGCCCCGCAGACTTTTCCTTCTCCTCCACTTCATCCCTTTCTTCTTCATCATCGTACCCTCAGCATCAACAGGCCTGGAGCCTTTACTGATGAATGACCCAACGGCATGAGGAGAAGGAGACGAAGAGGAGCCTGAGGGCGGGGCGAACGAAAGGCCATGTGTATGATACTTACGCTGTAATGTGCGCAGGGACTCACTCTGCACTGGCCTGCTGCTGTCCACACCACCATGCATACGGTTTGGGGTTTGGCCAGGAAGATCCTTGCCTTACCATGTTCATAGACTTACTGTAAAAAATAGGGTGATAACTGTCTGGTTTTATGATCATAACCCATGGTAGCACAGTTCTCCATTTGCATGTAATGCATTTGAATTGACATGGTCACTTGTTTTGTTGACAGCAACTATGAAGCAAAGTACTTTTTTGTGGATTTGTCGCGTACTAGCTTCATTGCCATATTTGCCCTGTTTTTGCCATATTGTTTCAGTGCCCTTTCCCAGGAGTAATCTTCTGAACCATGCTACAGTGTCTTAAGTATGTTGGCTTACCTATGTGATGCCAGTGGCTGCCAGATGGCTCAGATCAAGCCAAGATCCAAAAGCTAGCTCACCGTGTCAGGGAGTGAATGTGCTAGCTTGACAATGGTTGAGGACATAATGTTCTGTCTGGCCAAGAGTAAAGGAGAGAATGTTCTAGCTTCTCAGTAGTCAGGGAAAGAATTAGCTAGCTGGCCATTAGTTGGTGAGAGAATGTCTTAGTAGGCAGCTTTAGTCATGGTCTCGCACCCCCATTAATGTCATTGTAGCTTGCCGTTTTATTTGCTCCCATGGCACTTCTGAGTGCACAGACCGATCCCAAAATGGTTTCAGATGAGGGTTTCTCTGAGAGGTGAAAGTGACCTTTTGTTGTTTTGTCTCTGTAGACTTCACCGTAATAGAAAGCTACATGAAACAAATCATTTGTTTCTAACAACTACAAGTTGTGATCAAGAGTGTCAAACTGCCTCGGAGATCATAGTCACACATCCACTCTTCCCTGAATTCTCACTCAACTGTTGTGAGAAGGCTTTCTTTGACCAGTAGATTAGTATACCCAGGAGTCATTTGGACCAAAGTATCATCGTCCAGTGGGTATGGGGCATTGGGGACCTTACAATTACTCATCCCCTCTGATCAGTTCCTGTCTTAGTGTCTTTCAAAATGTGGGAAACATGAACTTTGTTGCACTCTCCTGTCTTATTTATTGTTGTCTCTCATGAGCCTGTTAAGGATATTCTGTTCTGTAGAACTCACCTCAAGTCAAATTATGATGCCTTACTGCTGGTTATTATAAGAGACATGGTGATTTTTAGCAGATTGGGTCCAATTCCATTTACATTTAGGTAGTCAATTCCAGTTCACAATGTTGCGGTCAAAGTGGCACTTGCTGATCAGAGAATGTTAAGAAAAAGGTATGTTGTTGTTATTGTTATTAAAGAGCTACTTCATTGAAAAAATGCTTTAAAATGGCTTATGTGGCATTTAAAATAAATGACAAATTATAAGTAGGATAATTTTCTAGATGATTGAAAAAATGGAATGCCACACATGATATAACCCAATACCATAGCAGGCAACACGTAATCAGGTAAGCTGAAGATAATCTTTGAAAGACAACGGGGAATTCTTTCTGTCTCCTCTCTTGTATAACCCATTGAAGGAGATTGTTAGCAGTGAGGTACCTCTGGGTTTCTGATGCAAGGGCTTTTATGAAATAATAAATTGGAATAGAACCCAAGGAGTATATCTTCCCATTCCAGTATACTAAACACCCAGATGAATCCACACCCAAAGACAACTTTCGTTTGGCTCTAATCCTGGCAGCTGTATTTCTTTATAAGTTTGAAAATTAGGTGGTCAGTGAGTTCAGATGCCCTCCAAACTAAATAAATGGCCACTTCTGACTTCATCTGTAGTATTCCCAAACAGCAATTTAGATATTGTACATCTTACAAATATATTGAACAGTAAGATGGTTACCATGATAATGTATAGGTCCTGAATCTGGTTAATATAGCAACTGATGCATCATGCCGAACACCTGCTGTAGCTATAATCGTTGGTACACATCTGAAGCAATACCAGCACACAACATTACTTTCTGAGAAGTTTAATCCGCCATAAGCCTATCAAGTTCAAGAATTGGACAGCATGTGGTGTTTGTGATCTGTGTTTTCAAACATAAGTTAGGTGCCACATATGCCTGGATACCTATTATGTACTGACCATGGTTGCACAGTACCCTTGATTACAAATGATTGTTCTATTTAAATCGATTGTTATAGCTTTTTTTACTGATGACTGAGTAAACTTATGATGGTTTTAGACTTACCTGAAAGTTGTTTTATTTATCTTTTTTGTTTTAATAGTTTTACCAATGAAAATGCGTTGCTATTATCTGCTGAGTGTGGTTTTTGGAAAACAAGGTAAACCACAGTGAATTGTTGCATTTTCAATGTCGCGTTAGGTGCTGACTGTCTACGTGAAAGATGTAGTACAATTTTTAAACCTCCCACTTTGGGCTGGATGTATAATGTTGTTCACATGTGATTGCTAAGTAGAATCACCATCATACCTCAGCCATTACATTCCAAGTTAAAAAGCAAGTATGGGGCATCATCACTTAAATTACAGTACACAATATTTGAGGATCTTATTGCCGCAACTGTCATTATTACAATCAGAGGCCAAGAAATGGCACAATGTGTACTGTAATTATTCAGCCTGAATTTTATTATTGTTGTAGAGGATTAAAACACCAAATGTTATGAATTTCATCAAATGTTCCAGCCTACCTCTGGTTATTGGGGATGGAATGTATTAAGATATTTTAGGAATAGGATCTGGACTAAAACACAACATGCCCTTTTTCCTATTTAAGTAAACATTTGGAATTGTTTGAAGGTGAAGATACCATGAATCATTTAGCAGCTTGATGGGAAAAGCATTTGGAAAGACACTTTCACCTTTGTCATACACTATTCATGTTTTTTGCCAATCAACACTCAATACTCCGTAATGACCATGTGGGGAAAAAAATGGGAATCACAGAAATATCTCATCGTCATGAGGTAATTATTCAATTTATTCGGAGCTTTGTGGTTGTGCCTTTGGCTGCAATCACTGCTGCTTTGAGCCTTTTTCCAGCTTTGTACACCAGGATTTGGGTAGTTTTCCTATTCTTCCATGCAGATCCTTTCACGCTCTGAAAGATTGGATGGGGATTTTAGTGAACCACAATCTTCAAGTCCCCAGACAGATGTTAAATGTGTTTCAAGTCCGAGATTTGGCTAGGCCAAGAGAGATTCTTGGTCGTTCCAAACTTCTTCCATTTCACAATAATGGAGCCCACTGTGTCCTGGAATGTTTCAATGCTTGAGCATTTTTTTTTATAAGCTTCTTTTGTTGCCTACGCCTCCACACAATTCTTCAGACTTTTGTTCTGACATGCACTTTGGAGTTTGAGTAATCACAAAGCCAGGTGTGCGCCTTTCATGTCCCATAAATTGAATCTACCACAGGTTGACTCCCTAGTTCTAGAGACATCTCCAGGATGATCAAAGGATACAGGATGCGTCTGTGATCAATTTTGATTGTCATGGAAAATTATCTGAATTCTTATGTACATGATATTTTGTTTTTCAATAAATTCGCTCAAATCTCAAACATTTCATTTTTGCCTGATGATCGTTTTGGTTTTGGATTTCGCTTGCTTTTGATTAAAAAAATAAATAATAATAATTCAACAAAATATACGACATCAGAATGTGGAGAAAGTGGTCTGAATATATTCCAAAAGCCCTTGCTGCATTTTTTTTTTTAAATGAGTGGAATGGGTCTTTATGTGGCTTAGGCTGGTCTAGAGCTCTAACCTGCTTCTTCTGATGCACACACATTCTGCAATGTCATTGGTTTGAATAAGACCAATTACCTAAAAATATATATTCAGAGGAAATAAATTGGTCTGCCCTACTATTGTGCTTCATCAAACAACTCAGTGCAATAGATGTCTCAAGATCTGAGAGTGCATGAAATTGGCAATTTGGTATGCTCACTGCAGGAATGTTCACTGGTGCTGTTGCCAGATGATTGACAGCTCATTATCATAAGTTCCTACTACAAAGGGTAGCAACTCAGTAAAATCTATTAAATGATTGCATGTTGCATTTATATTTTTTCTTCCATGTCCATTTTTACTAACACACATCATGTGTATTCATAATGTTCCAATTCTGTCCTTTTTCAGACACTCATGGTACTAATGTGTTATCGGTCTATTGTGTTTATTGAGGCAATTTTCTAAGTACCAAAATGAGTAACCCGGGCTTGACAGTAAAGTTGATTTAAAAATGGCCCCTATTATAGGGAAAATAGAAATATAGGAATAATATAAGGACAACATATAGTACAATATTTAATATGTATGCTACACTAACAACTTATTTGTAACATTTCTGGACGGTCTAGTACTGTATGTACCGTGTTAAGTTTGACCTTCTTTGTTGATAGATGACTATGGGACATGGGCATGTGTCATATATTTATGCCCCAGTAAAACAGAATGTTATGGTTAGCCATCTAACAATTCCTAATGAATGAGATAGAATTATAAATCTTTAAATTTGAAGATATTTCTAAGAATATTTGAGTTATAAGAATTCCTCCAGGGAACCAATAATCTTGGCTATAAAAATAGGTCTTTAATTTAACTGTAATTAAAGGTTAGATCTTGCTCATTTTTACTGTAAGAAAAAGCTGGGAAACCACCTTTTTAAATAATGTTTTTATAGCTTTTTGGCTAATCTTTACCAAAGAGACCAATATTCTAAAAGGCACTGTATTAGAGGGTGCTTCAATTTTAATTACATTTCAAATGCTCAAATGCAATTCACTGTATTTCAGATAGAATGTGGTCAAACTTTTATTCCAATTCAAAAAGAGTTAACCTATGAAATATATTTGTAATTAACAATGCAATTAACAAATCTAAAAAAGTGTGTTTTAGCCAGCAACTGTGAATGCACATCTGGCTCAGTGGTCAAGTATCCCTGACCATTTTTATAGAGTATAAAAAGTCCATAGTAAATTCTAATATATACTGCTCAAAAAAGATTAAGGTAACATGTAATCACAGAATAACATCAAGTCGATTATATGTCAGGGATATCAATCTGTCCAGTTAGGAGGCATAAGCGATTGTGAATCAATGTCACCAAATGCCCTGCAGAGGCAACAGTAAGACAACCCTCAAAAAGGGAATGGTTTTGCAGGTGGTGGCCACAGACAATGGCTCTCTCCTTATCCTTCCTGACCGATTCTTCTCTAGATTCTTCTCTAGTGTCCTTCTCACTACTGGTAACACCAGGCGGTACCTGCAGCCCATTCCAGTTGCACAGGCAGTCCAGTTCCTCCAGGATGGCACATCCATACATGCCATCACAAAAAGCTGTGCCCATCAGTACAGTCTCAAGAGCATGGAGGAGATACCAGGAGATGGGCCGTAATACGAGGAGAGCTGGATAGGGCCATAGCAGGGCATTAATTCAGCAGCAGAACCGGTATCTGCTCCTTTGTGCTAGGAGGAACAGGAGGAACACTGTCGGAGCACTACAAGAGGACCTCCAGTCGGCTACCAAACTGTCAGAAACAGACTCCATAAGGGTGCATCTAGTGGGACCTATGCTCACAGCCAAGTACCACGCAGCTTGATTGGCATTTGCCAAAGAACACTAGAAATGGCAGGTCCGCCACTGGCGCCTTGTTGTCTTCACAGGTGAGAGCAGGTTCACACTGAGCACTTGTGACAGATGTGAGTCTGGAGGCGCCGTGATGAAACGTTATCCTTCCTGCAACATCATCTTGCATGACCAGTTTGGTGGTGGGTTTGTGAAGGTCTTGGGAGGCATTTCCTTGGAGGGTCACACAGACCTCCACGTGCTAGCCAACAGTACGCTGACAGCGGTTGGGTATCGGGATGAAATCTTCAGACCCATCTTCAGACCTTACGCTGGTGCCGTGGGGCCTGGGTTCCTCCTGGTGCAGGACAATGTCTGGATTCATGAGGCCAGGATGTGTAAGCAGTTCCTGGATGATGAAGGCATTGATGCCTTGGACTGGTCCCTATCTTTCCCAGATCTGAATCCAACTGAAAACCTCTGGGGCATCATGTATTGGTGCATCCAACGCTACCAAGTAATGCCACAGACTGTCCAGGAGCTCACCTGATCCAAGTCTGGGAAGAGATCCACCAGGACACCATCTGCTGTCTCATCAGGAGCAACCCAGACGTTGTCGGGTGTGCATACAGGCACGTGGGGGCCATTAACACTATTGAGTCACATTTTGAGTTGGAACAAACTGTGATTTCAATTGTTTAATTTGAATTTTGGTGTGGGTTTGGATCCAGCCCTAAAGCGGTTGGACATTTTGTTTTCAATTAAGTACAAGATGTACAGTATAGATTTTGATCTATCATGTATTTCGATCATCGAGGCCCAATGTGTTATTTAGGAGTTCCCCAAAACATTTTGAACATTGTATTTTTGTTATTCCTGCAAGCAATGACTTTGGTGACACCTATATGATTGTGTAAGGTCTTACATTTACCATTTACATTTTATTAATTTAGCAGATTCTGTTATCCAGAGCAACTTATTGTATGTACGTTCTTCTTAAGGTGTCTTTGAAGAACAACATCTGACAATCATAATGAATACATTTTCCTTAGTTGGTAAGGTCAGTGCCAGAGAAATCTAATTTCAGTGAATTTTTTATGCACTTAAAATTGCATAAAAAATGGGTGGGGCAATGCAGAAGTTTATTAAGATACTCATTAAAGAGGTAGGTCTTCAGCTGTTTTCAGAAGAATGGCAGGGACTCTGTCATGGCTTCAAAGATAAGTTTCTTCCACCATTGAGGTGCCAAAACAGAGAAGAGTTTTGCCTTGGGTGAGCGGGAATTACCTGCCCACCCATGAAGATTAGGTGGCCAAAAGAAATGAAGTGGCAGATCAGACAGCCTGGGTAAGGTTGTAGGGTTCAAGCGATAGCTTGCAGCTAGGGATGTGCAGTTCCCTTTGCTGCTCCAAAGATGAGCACCATGGTCTGGTAACGGATGCAAGCTTCTACCGGAAAGAACTTGTGGAGGAGCGGCGTGACATGGGTAAATTTGGCAAGGCTGAACACAAGAAGGGCTGCAGCACTCTAGATAAGTTGCAGGAGCTTTATGGCACAAGCAGGGATCACAGCCAACAGTTGAAATAGTCCAGACGGGAAATGAAAAGTGACAACCTGAGCCGCTTCCTGTATAAGGTAGGGTCGTATTTTAGACCCCCAGCTTTGAGTGCGGAGAGGAGGATCTGGTGGGTCACTGTCTCAAAGACAGAGGAAAGATCCAGGAGGATAAAAACAGAGGAAAGAGTCTTTGCTTTGGCAGTGCGGAGAGTCTCTGTGACAAAGAAGACCAGTCTCAGTCGGGTGACCTGTCTTGAAATCTGATTGGTTAGGGTCCAGGAGATAGTTCTGGGACAGATAAAAAGAGAGATGTTTAAAAACAGCATGCTCAAGTGTTTTAGATAGAAAAGGAAGAAGGGATACTGATCTGTAGTTGTGGACATCAGAGGGATAAAAAGTTTGATTCTTGAGGGGGGCAACATGAGCTGACTTGAAGTCAGAGGTAACGTGGGAATGAGGAAAGTAAGGTAAGGTAAAAGGACTACAGAGATGGTCTGGAGAAAGGAGGAAGGGATAGGGTCAAGACAGGTGGTTGGACGCCCAGACATCACTAGACACAGGAATTTTGAGGCAGACAGGAGACAAGAGGCAAAAGGAGTTGGCAGAAGGGAGAGATAATAAAATAGAGGGAGATAGGGAATGAACATTATGCATTACTATCTGGAAAGGAGTTGAGTTAGCAGAGGGATTGAGAAAGAAACAAAGCAGTGATCAGACACCAGGTGTGGAGTTGCAGTAAGATCAGCTGGGTTAAGACATCTGGCGAGGATATGATTAAACGCATTGCCTGAGATGAAGTCTGCTTTGTTGTCAGCATTTGGGCAATTCCAGAGGCTGCCAGAAACCAGGGATTACACATGGGTTTTACGTGTAGGATACTGTAGGTTAGACGGGTTTTTATGACAGGGAGAGGAGCGTCTAAGATGCCAACGGGGGTGTGGGGGTGTTGTTGTTTTGATAAGTATGTGTTAGAAAACAAATACATACTTATGAAAGCAATAACAAATGGTTGAAAATAGCTTACAAAACTAGATGTTAACAACAAAGATGCTTAACTAACTCCAGAAGAACAACTCTTCAGAACACAGCTTCTTACAAGATGGCCACTGACAGCTGCCGCTGAAAAACAGGCACTGAAATACTAAGACCGATTGTTAATTACCAGCCACAAGAGATGAGACACGCCCACATATTTGCAAGAGGTATAGCCAGGGAGGAGGTTAAGGCAACACCCCTATTAAAAAAAAAACTGGATAAATTAGGTGCAATCCTGCAAATTGGACTGAAACTAAAGTCCACAGACACAAGTACTGGGCAATCAGCTAGTACAACAACAAAGATGAAACAGGCAATGTGAAAGAGACTACACTAAATTTCAATAGATCAATCAAAACAATACCAGTAAGAACGATAAAGCAAAACATACTTCAATTCTTGGGAGGCTGTATTCCTAAAACTCAAATGAAGCACAGTTATTATTGGGTGTTATTATTAGGTGTTATTACTGGGTTGGGTGTATTTTCTGCCTAGCTGTCTTAAGAACAATGTATTCATTCAGTTGGTCTGGATAAGAATGTCTGCTAAATGAATGAAATGTCAAATTTAATTGTGCAAGTAATATAAAACAGTAAGGTTAATACCAAAGAACTTATGTCAGATCATGTCAATGGATGGGCTTCATGAATATATGTTCATAATGACAAAATGTTTTAAATAAATCTGCCATATTATTTCACAAAGTTCTATTTAATATATAGTAGTGCTGCAGTAGGGGAGAGGGGCACATGGCCCAGTGAAATCATTGACTTTAGCTATATCCAATGAGAAAGATGTGCATACCGACAAACAGTCCATTATTGACTCCGTTTTATAGTAAGTACATTGACGTATTTGAGTTACAGAATCCTATTTTCGCACATTGCACCCTCTTGTCCCAAGCATTCACGATGCTGAAGGACACCTAGGCCTAATGCCTTGTACAAGTCTGTTACTGTCCTGTAGAGGCAAAGCAGATGAGACAGCTCCAGTGATAGAGAGAGCTTGAGCCTTTGATGCCAGGATGGTGGGTTACTGTTCTGAGTGCCATGATACATACAAGGGGCTATTGATCGGTCAATATTGAAACTTGCAGGTCTGGTCAGACTCAGAGCCATACTGTAGCAGCTCTTTGTGTCACTGTCTCCCCATGTGTCTGTTTTTATGCTGACACAGTGCTAATGGTGCGCTCTCTCTTCCCAGTGGCCGGGTTTCTCTTCCTGCAGTAGGTGTACAGAGCCATCAGGGGGATACAGCAGACAGAGGAGACTAGGAGGAGGCCAATGAAGGCTTGGGCATATGGTGGATACTCAAACACCACAGACTTCCCCTGAAAGAGATTAACACAGTTTATTTCTGCTGGAATAGAATATGAAGTAGAATATGCTTTGCAAGTGCTTTAGATTCATCCATTTTGTGTTGTGTATTGACTGGTGCAACATTATATCTGTCTACTTCTTTGGACTGAGCACTGTAACACCATGGTTATTGATTAAGAATTTGCTAATAAAAGAGAGGTCTTACCAGTTCTTTGTCCCAGGCCTGGTATGTGGGAGACCCTCCCTGGATGTAGTTGACCATGTAAAAAATAAACAGTGCAATGAGCAGGATGGGACTGACGCCGGCCAACATGATCTTCCAGTACCAGTTAGGACGATGACCTAACATGTCCTCTACATCTTTTTCAAACCTGGAGAGAAAGAAACAATAATTGGGCTGACATTATTTGAAGCAATTTCCTAATCCAGAATATGTCAGCTCTACTTCAGTTGTATGAGCATGCTGTCAAGCCTCTAAAGTGCAACATAAATGCTGCATTGTGTCCAGTTAAGACCAACAGCCTAATCATACTCATACCTCACATTCCGCTAACTCCATGCGGTCTTTGTGTTGGATGTACTGTATGTTTTAAGGTACTTTTATGCAAAATGGCTTATGAATCAATGTTGAACATGATTAATTTCCTCAGCCAAGATAGCATATAAACGTTATTTGTCGTTGTTATAACATCAATCTTTTTTGTTTCGGAAACAGCTCATTTCCAAAAAGTGATTGTGACTTCTGAACTGAGCCATATCTAAGTAGGGATTGTGTCAACAATCAGCACATAGAAATGTCACCCATGCTACATGTTCCGTTTTCAGATCTAATTGGAATACACATTTAAGCACACACCTATTGATGCCATAGATGTAGCAGACGCTGATGACTTCAATGAGGACGATGAAGAGCAGAGGGAAAGTAGCTCCATAATCATTGAACATGGTAAACCAATAGTTACCGGAGCGGGTGGTGAAGCCCAGACCCAGCAGCAAGCAAAATAGACATACCAGACCTAAAAGAAAATCCTGTTAGTCACACACAGACATGCCAAATATGACTAAAACAGCAAATAGCACAGTGGAGACAAGAAATAGCATCAAGCAGTGATTAAAATGTTGATCATATAAGAATACGATTTTTTTTTACCTTTCCCAAACCTCAACCCATAACCATTCAGAATGATTTCTTAACTCTAACCTTAATACCAAGGGCTATATCTAACTGTAAAATCACTGACTGTAGCTAACCATAATACAACCTTTCTGAGTTTCACTTTTAGACTTCCTTTCACTTGCACACAGTATGGATGTGAGACTTAAATCTTGCGCATACACACTACACACACACACGTGTCTCTCACCATTGAGTGTCTCAGTGCTCATATAGCGCCTGATGAACTTCAAGTCACTGATGGGAGTGATAACAGCGATGATGTTCCCTAGCATACTACCCATGCCCAGTAGCAGTAACATGATGAAGTAGAGCACTGACCACAGCTGAGAAATAGGCATGTTCTTAATGGCCTCACTGTACACTATAAAGGCCAAGCCTGTGCCCTCGACAGCCTGAAAGGGAAGGTGGGACAAAGAGAGGAAAAGAGAGTTAGAGAGAAAGAGGGAAGAGAGTACATGTATATTATTATTTATGTAGGTAAAGAACTTTTCGCTTTCCTCAAATGGATCGTGAGATGTTTACATAAATAAGATTTTAAATCCAGGAGAACATTTACAGTTAAATATTAACATGTATTTTAACTGCCATAACCAATGGTATGTGCTACATCTAAATAGCACCACTACCGCCTCAGTAAAATAAATAGGAATAGACAGACTTTGAACTATGACTAAATATAAAAACAATGACTACACGCTTTATTCAATTACTATTGCCTGTAGCAGAGAATGTTTGTAATTTGAAATGTTTCAAAGTGATTTAAACTGGTTTAAAATTAGTGTTCTGACTAGAATTCAGCAGAAGAATTAACATTGTTTATTTATTTATTTTTGTTTGGTGTAGTCATCAACACTTTACCCACAGTGTCTAGTTCAGCCTTCAGGTCACATGTCTCTAGCCTGTCTTGCAAAGTGTTAAACTGTTCTGGTTGTGTCCTGTTCAGCTCAGCAATCCATTGGCTGACATTCTCCAAACTGATAGCATCTTCTGCTATATCAAATGTGTTAAGGAGCAGCAGTCGCAACCTGGAAGAAGAAAAATATCATTCTCATTAAAGGTTATATCTAACTCTGATTTAAAGTATAGAGCAGATTCCCAAGTCCAAGCACTTGACATCTCTGTCACACATACTGTAATGTCAACTCTTAATTAAGGGGAATTATAATGGTTCAGATAAATCATTTTAAAATAACACATTTTGTAACTATAGTCTCCATGGTGATGCTCTGTCAGGCGTGTACTGTAGCCATCTTCAGATCCTGTTTGTTTTGGCCTCTTCTTGACATCACTCTTGTTTCCAGCATTTGAAAGGCATGCTCATTTGGATTCAGATCAGGCAATTTACTTGGCCAGTCAAGATCTTTCCACTTTGCCCTAAAAAGTGCTTGGTAGCTATGGCAGGATATTTTTGGCCACAGTCCTGCAAAAGGGCCATCCAATAAATGTAGACATTTTATTGTTTCAGAGCAGATACTATGTTTCTGTGCACTTTAGAACTCCGCTTGCTCACAACATGAAATAAGACAAGTAATCCTGACCCAGTTGAGGTAATACATGGTAAAGCCATAACACTATCTCTACCATATTTCACAGACGAGGTGTTATATGGTGGCTTTCACAGTTATTCACACCTTTAACTTTTCCACATTTTATTGTGTTACAACATCAGTGTAAAATACAGTTTACAATTTGTTCATTATGAATTACAAATACAAAAATTATTAATTGCATAGTCAATAGTTAGGTAGGTAGAGACATCTTTGGCAGCATCAATTTTTTGTCGATTAACTGCGAAATTGCGGAAGCTCTGTCAAATTGGATGGGGACCTTTGGTGAACAGGAGTTTTTAACCCTGTCCACATATTCTCAATTGGATCTCAATTGGTCCAGACCTTAGACACTTCAGCAAATCAACCCTTTCTTCAGCCATCTCGTGTGGCTTTGGCTGTAAGTTTGGGCGTCATTGTCCTGCTGAAAGTTTTCTACATTCTCTATACTTTCCTGCATCCATTTTGCTCAATCTTTAGAGGATTTCCTGGCCCTGATGTAGACAAGCATTCCATTTGCATAATGCTGCCACCAGCATGCTTCACGATAGTAATGGTGTTTTCAGGATGATGTGCAGTGTTAGGCTTGCACCAAATGTAGTGGTTAGCGTTGAGGCCTAAAAGCTCTACTTTGGTCTCATCACACCATAAATTCCATTTCCATTTGATCTCAGTCTCCAAAATGCCTTCTGGCATACACTTGCCACTATTGGATGTGAATTGTTTTCTTTTTACCACCCTCCCATAAAGGCCACTTTTGTGAAGAACCCAGGTAACTGTTGCAGTGTGAACACTGTCTCCCAGCTCAGCCGTGGAAGACTGTAACTCTGAGTTATACCCGCCTCGCCAGAATATTCAGTTCTTGTGGACATGAGACCTGTTTTTGACAGTTTCACAGTTGTGCTATATTCTCTCAATTTCTTAATATTAAATTCCTTGAAAATTTTATTTTGAGGAAACTCATTGTGGATTTGCTAAGAATGTTAATGTAGTTTTGATAATAATTGTAAAAGCTAAACATGAGCAGTCCCAGAGAGGTGTATTTTACCTAAAATCATGTGAAATAATTGGTTTAACCTCAGCCTCTTCTGAGCGGATCACAGCAAAGGCTGTACATACTTATGCAATCAATTATTTTCTGTTTTATATTTGAAATTAATTTAAAACAATTTGCATATACAACATTCCACTCAATCAATCAATCATATTTATTTTATAAAGCCCTTTTTACATCAGATGTTGTCACAAAGTGCTTTTACAAAACACCCGACCTTAAACCCCATGAATTTCAACACTACAGACATTATGGAGTTTTTTTGTGTTAAATGAGTGACAAAAAACCCTAATCAAATTAATCTTGATTTCATTTTGTAATCCAATAAAATGTGATCAAGTCTAAGGGGTGTGAACACTTGATAGCAGTATGGGCAGGTGCTCTATTTTTATTTCTCCACACAATCTTTTTAAGTACCAGATAATCATCTTATCTGTCAACAAGATTTGGTTTTATACATGCTCTTTCAGGCGCATTTTAGTGAACGGTAACCTGGCAGTTCTGTTTTTAAAGATAACTATTGGTAAATCTCTTGTTGAATCCTTTTTTTTCCCATGTCAATGGCCATATGAGGTCTATACAGAAATGGTTTGTCAAGATTAGTGCTGAAGAATTTGACTGGCCTGCACAGAACATTGACCAAGCAGCTTTGGGATGAATTGGAATGCCGACTTCGAACTGGCCAAATCACCCAACATCAGTTCCCAACATCTGCTCCCAAACTCGCTAATGCTGTTGTGGCTAAATGGCAGTAAGACCCTGCAGCAATGCTGCACCATTAAGTTCATGTTAATGCACATCATTTTGGAAAGTGACATTCGACAAGCAGATGTCCATATACTTTTGGCCATGTAGTTCTTCAACAGACAAAAATCCAGTGAGCCATCAAACATAGAAAAGCTTAGGGAAAAATGTCCTATAATGGTACATCATGTCCTTTGGTGTGACATTAGAAATTGGTAAATTATAGGTTTTTCTCTTTATGAAAACAGAGAAATTATAATGGACATTTTGGCAGAAATGTGGAGTTCAAAATAGTTTTTTACAGAATTTAAAACATTTTAATTAGAATAAATAAATATATTTTATTTAGTATCATAGGAAATTATGCCCTATTTTACTGAATTTTGACAAGGTAATGCATTTACTTGAAAGAGGAATGGCAAATAATACTGACAACTGATTTTCTCATAAAAAATATCTATTATATGCACAATTATACCAAATTCAAGGCTCAAATGTATGAAACTGTTCATAAAATGTCATGACATACATTCTTAAATATTCAAACTATGTTGAATACCACTATAATTATTTATACCTTTTTCTTTATTTTTTAAAGCTTCAATGTCAACCAACCGTCTCTATCTCATCTCATATTTATTAACAGCTGCAAACTCTCACCTACAGCAACACCACCACAGGCAATGTCACCCCCACTACCCCAGGCCTCAAACCCATCCTTCGACTCACCTCTCAAGGCAGCTCTCGTAATTGAAGGTGGCCATGAAGCCGTAAATGGAGAAAGTGATGACACTGGCAAAGATGGAAGTGCCACTGTTGATAATGGACACAACGATTGCCTGCTTCTCAAAGTTGTTGTTGTACTGGTTGTAGCTTGCAAATGCAATGAGGGACCCAAAGCCCAGGCCCAGAGAAAAGAAGATTTGAGTGGCTGCGTTGATCCAAGTAGTGGGGTTGGCTAGCTGTTCCATCTGAGACAGCACATTAATTCAGCATTGAACAACACATTAATAATGCCCATATTAACTTAGCATGATAGAACAACGTACAAGCTGCCATGCCTTGGATACAGATTATTGTGGTTGAAAACATTTGTCTTATCATTCATACCTTGGGCGTGACCATATATATTACACCATTGATGGCTCCATGAAGGGTGACCCCACGAATAAGGTAGATGATGAGGACCAAGTAGGGGAAGGTGGCTGTAAAGTACACCACCTGAAAAGAGCAAGAATGGTGGGTGAATTTAGGTAAAATGATGCTGCATTGGTTCTTATGGAATCAGAGAGTCTTAAACCATCCAAAGCTGCATGACCTACCTGATCTCATAGATGTATGTCATATTGTGACGCAATGACAAATGGATAAAGCATCGGTTATCCGATGCCTATGTGGGTTAACCGACAACTAAGAGAATATATTTAATTCCAACCTTTTCGTAATTATTCTGACTAAACGTGGAATTTGTCCACTTGAATATATAGGCCTATAGTGTATTTAACACATTTTTTATTATTATTTATTCACATTTAGTAAAAAGCACAACATTTTCTTAGTCATTCTTGAAACATATCCTAGTGTGGATGAATGACTTAGAACACAGTAGATGTATGTTGCTATAGTAATTTTAATGCACAAAGGCACCTTAAGTCCAGCCTTCCCCAACACTGGATCCCTACCAGTTTGCCTACCGGTTGCACAGGTCTACAGAGAACACCATCTCCCCAGCTTTACACTCTGCCCATCTCATTGATGGCGCTGAGGTGGAACCTGTGTCCAGCTTCAAATTCCTGGGTGTCCAAATCTCCAAGGACCTCTCCTGGACCCTCAACACTTCAGCCTTATTCAAAACGGTGCAGCGGTGTGTGAGGAGTGCCGACAGGTCACGCCGCCAGCCCATACCTAGCACACCCGGACACAGCACACTCCCAAACTCACCTGGATTCTGAACACATGTGCACTCCTTTCTGTCCCTACGCACTGCCCTATATATGTCAGATTGCGAGGTATTGCTGACTTTTCTGCATTCAGTGCGTTTTTCCGTTCTTTGGTATTGGTCTTTCCCTGGTTTTGAAACGTAGCTTCTCGGTTTAACAACGTTGTCTCCTGCCCGTTCCCTTCAGTACTGTTGCTCTCCGCGGACTGTCTACCCTTGGTGTTTTTTATTCCTATTTCCTGACATTTGACTATGATTCCTGCTCCATGTTTTGTGTGTTTGTATAATAAACTGTGCCTCTAAATATGGATCCCATCTCCCGAATGTGAATTCATTACACAGTGCCAGTACTTTATAAGGAGGCTGAAGAAAACCTGTCTGTCCTCCAAGATCCTTGTAAAAATCACCAACCATAACCCCTCTGCCTCTCAGGGACCAGGTCAAACTTCACCATTTGCACTACACTGACACTGCCTTGTAAAGTCTGATAATGGAAGTTTTCAGTTGTTACAGGTACGTGCCTAGCTTGGAAACCTCACAGCTGCTATCCCTGCATTTCAGTTGCACATTCACCCATTTATTTAGCCTCTTTGCACATCTAGAATTGCCATCGTTTTTTGCATCTTTACAGTTGTTACATACACATGTCAACCTTGGGGACCTCAATGCTGCCATCTCTGCATCCCGGTTGCACATTTCTCCTTCAATTTGCATCAACTGCACATCAAGAAGGCCATTTTGAATTGCCATTTGTACCCGCACACCTATCATTCCACTTGCTTGCAAATTTTCTGCCCTCCTCAATTTGCATTAATTGTACATTTAGTATTGCCATTTGTAGTGCATTTGCCTTCATTGTACATCTATACATTCCACTTGTAATATACATATACTTAATATTTGTTAATTTCCTGCCCTCTTCTATTTGCACTTCGGTTTAGATGGTAACTGCATTTTGTTGTACTGTACTTGTACTTGTTCAATGAAAATAAAGTTGAATCTAATCTAATCAAATGGAAGAGGGTGAAACATGTACATGTATTAAGTATAATGTATGTACAAGTGTGATGTATAGATGTGCAATGAAGGCAAATTCAAGTGCAAATGACAGTTTTCATATTTTATGACTCTATTTTGATATGCTTCCCGTAGCTTCTGTGTTTTTACATACCTTTAAGAATATCAAAATATATATCGATATTGCAATATTCATGATCAATATTGAAATATCATTGTTTGTCAATATCATGCAACCCAAACTCTGACTCCTCACCTTCCCAGTAGATTTGACACCCTTGACAATAAACAAGTAGACAATCCCCCAAGCCAGCAGAAGGCAGACTGCCTGTCCAGTATGAATTCCTCCATTCTCGTTGATGGAACCAGAGATGTCCAGTGTCTCTCTGTAGAAGAAGTACAGAGTAGGAGTAGCCCGCTCACACTCCTCTATAGGGCCAGTCATATTGCTGTTAACTGGGCACTCTGCCCAAGGCAAGACCGACTGGATCAGATAGGGAGGAAACAGCACAGGGTCAGGCACAGGATGTTACAGGTCGCAATTAAAAAACGAACTGCATTTTCATAGGTTCTAAACACAACACTGCACAGCACCAGTAATGTGTGCTCATAGCTACGTTGTATCTAGTAATAAGATTGTAACAAAATATTGAAAATTGCCTAATTTTTTGACATGAGGTATCTGAAGGCATGTATTGCTGTAGTGAAAATTGAGAAAATGTATGGTGTTTTTAGGATCAAACAAACCTGAAATGAATGGAAGAGGTACCAGAAACTCCATGCATTTAGGACGTTGTAATAGAGGCATAGGTACATGGAAGTCACAACACTGGCCAGACCTGGAACAGGCAACAGATTACTATTATGATATTATAGTCAAGATTTTCTTTAAATCTGTTAAAACCCTTTCCCTGGGACATCATTGCACAATGTTACACATGAACTAGAACAACAGAGTATTATTTTGTTTACCACAATGCAAATCTCAGCTTTAAACTATAAGCAGTTTAGGGCAGGGAT
This sequence comes from Esox niger, assembly GCA_016801105.1. Lineage (NCBI taxonomy): Eukaryota > Metazoa > Chordata > Actinopteri > Esociformes > Esocidae > Esox > Esox niger. The sequence continues at coordinate 57,743 of JACXGJ010001813.1, forward strand.
CTGAGCAGCCATAGCAACGTTTATTCAGTGTATAAATGTACAATATGTATCCCGTGCCTATATACTTCTGCTTTTAAAAAGTGAAGGTGGAGGTCACTCAGGTTGTAGTTGACTGTTTTTATACAGTACCCAAGACCAGTAGATTTAATTTGAACTGGTTTCATTAAAGAAAGCTCAATAACATAGCTTTAATTTGTATATGTATATTTGTCATAAATGTTGCAAACCTATATATTTACAGGTGTGATTCATTGTAGTCAAGTACAGTATACTCTTTTAGGTACTTTATTCAATGTCAATGTGCATCCATACAATTATAGTACCCTATGTGCAGTTAAATATACATGTATACAAAAAGAAATATAGAGCGATCAGCGAAAACATTATGACCACTGACAAGTGAAGTGAATTACACTGATAATCTTTTTATCATGGCACCTGTCAGTGGGATGGATATATTAGGCAGTAAGTGAACATTCTGTCCTCAAAGTTGATGGGCAAACGAAAGGATCTGAGCGACTTTGACTAGGGCCAAATTGTTATGGCCAGACGACTGGGTCAGAGGATCTCCAAAACTGCAGTTCTTGTGGGGTTTTCCCGGTCTGCAGTGGTCAGCACCTATCTAAAGTGGTCCAAGGAAGAAGAAGCGGTGAACTGGCGACAGGGTCATGAGTGGCCAAGGCTCAGTAATGCACGTGGGGAGCAAAGGTTGTGGTCTGTTGGATCCAACAGACGAGCTACTGTAGCTCAAATTGCTGAAAAGGTAATGCTGGAACTGATAGAAAGGTGAATGGTGCATAGCAGTTTATTGCATATGGGGCTCCATAGTCGCTAACCAGTCAGGGTTTCCATGCTGACCCATGTCCACTGATGAAAGCATCTACAATGGGCACATGAGCATGAGAACTGGTTCACAGAGCAATGGAAGACAGTAGCCTGGTAGATGAATCATGTTTTCTTTTACATCACATGGACAGCATCATGCGTCACTTACCTGGAGAACCCATGGCACCAGGATGCACTGTGGGAAGTTAGCAAGCTGACGGAGGCAGTGTGATGCTTTGGGCAATGTTCTGCAGGGAAACCTTGGGTTCTGCCATTCATGCTGATGTTACTTTGACACACCACCAACCTGAGCATTGTGGCAGACCATGTGCACCCTTTCATGGCAATGGTTTTCTCTGATGGCATTGGCCTTTTTCAGCAGGATAATGCACCCTGCCACCCAGCAAAAATGGTTCAGGAATGGTTTGAGGAACACAACAGTGAGTTTAAGGTGTTGACTTGGCTTCCAAATTCCCCAGATCTCAATCCAATCTAGCATCTGTGGGATGTGCTGGACAAACAAATCCGATCCATGGAGGCCCCACCTCTCAACTTACAGGACTTAAAGGATCTGCTGCAAATGTCTTGGTGCCAGATACCACAGCACACCTTCAGATGTCGAGTCCATGCCTTGACGGGTCAGGGCTGTTTTCGTGGAAAAAGGGAGACTTACACAAAATTAGGCAGATGGTCATAATGTTAAGGCTGATGGGTGTATATATATTTATTTAATACTCACCCACTCCCCCCAGATATGGGCTAATAGCACTCCATGCTCCAATGCTGCCCAGACGCATCTTCTGGCCAATGGCTAGCTCCATGTAGAACAAAGGGACCCCCTCCAAGACCAACATAATTATGTATGGAATGAGGAACCCACCTTAGGATAGACAAATTACGTACTGTACTTTATATTTTACCATTTAAATTAAACAATAACACCTGTTCCAGCTGTAGCAGAGACATATGCACACACACACACACACACACACACAATTTATAAGATGAACTGTACACTGACAGGGGGGACAACCGGTAACGTTGTCCCGGGCCCAGGCCTTGAGGGGGCCCATTTGGTTGGCTTAAATATAATAATTGATTGGTCAGTCAATCTTGGTATTTAGTACTACCTAACTAAAACATTAATCAATAAACGTTTATAACCTGTTTTATGAACAGTAAGATCATTGCTATCTATAAAAAAAAGTGTTGGCCTGTGGTTTGGGTCCTAAACGTAAAATGTTGTCCTGGGCACTGGGATTCTTGTCGGCGTCCCTGCTGACATCCACACTGACATGACACTGAGAAAATGTCTCATTTTAATAGTTCTGCATAATTTACTAAAAAAATTATAGTGGTATCCATGTATTCTGTTGCATAGTTTGTCTTCCAGTAAATAATAATTAAAAGAAACAACTGATCAAGTGTCTAGCGTCCAAAGAAAACGGTTTCTACTTCATTTTGTTATCTCATGCTTTTTTAATATTGATGGGAATTTAGCACCTCTAGAAAATGGAAGCAAGTATCCTACAGTACACAGCAGCCTTCTTTTATTTCCAGTCTGTTTGCCTGAGTTGTGGATAGTAATTACAGTAATCAGGCTAGTGGTCAAGGCGACATGCTCAGCGACCCAAACCCATAGTCAAAGACAGTCTAGAGACGGGTCAATCACTGGAACAGGTAATGGCTTGAAACCATTTTGGGGTTCATTAATTCGAATTGTTCATTCCATTCCCATCTGGCCTGTCATTCATTCATTCATGTCATTGTCCATAAGTTAAGCCATTTCACAAGAGGATTCCCTGCTGCTAGCTTTCAAATGTTTCATGCTACATTCCCTCAACTATAATGAACCTTTTTTAATGACTGTTCACAAGCAGCTTGTATAATTGGATAAGGATTAGAGGTGAATAGTTTGATGTGAATATAAATAAATACATTTTCTAAACCGTAAAACTTTGATTCATTTTAAATTGTATATTTTTTATTCTATTTTCAAGAGTCAAATGTAATACAAATCAATTATGTTTCTATACCCCTAATCCCAAATGTTCACTTGGTTTCTGTTTTACCTTTGGTCGGTTAGTAAATAAGGAAATACATTCCATTATGCAATTACGTATGTTAAGTTTGGGCAACCCATGTAATTTGGGATGATTACCTCAGTTGGTAGAGCACTGTGCCTGAACCCTAGTGTTGTGGGATTGATTCCCATGGGGGGCTGCGACTATGTATGCACTCCAAGTTGTGCTGGATAAAAGCATTGGCAAAATTACGGAACAAATATAAATGAATAAAATGTATGAGTGTTCATGTAATCTTCATTATAGTATGCATGGAGTCCTGTCATTGGTGTAAGTTTGCTGTGGATCCATTTGGTCAACTAGTGTTGTGGTGGTGCTTCAAACAGGAACTTCATAGGTGCAAGCCACTTTCATTAAAGAGGATTATTGCAAAAATTGCAACCTATTGTCATACTTTGCATAAAACAAGAAAAGAAAGTCATTTTAGTCCAAAACAAATATTCTTGCAGTCCAATTTCTACAAAATTCACTTGAGGTTCTTAGGCTGGTTGTAAATGCACAGGAAAAAAGGTTTGGGCTATTCTCTTTGTCCCAAAATCTTGGTCTGGGTGATCTGTTTTTGAATTTGATGCCTTTAGATTTCAGACTAATTTAAGGGACAGTGTCAAAAGCACTACCCATTTCGGAGTGTGCCTGAAAAGCAACAAATGTCAGGGAATGAAAGTTGGGTACATCTGTTACTCATTGTGTAATTATTAAACTCAATTTTAGCAAGTAACTAGATTATGATAATTTATTTCAACAATTTCAGCTTGTATCAATTGCAGAAATTATTATTAGATATTTTGAAGTCATAGAGAGAATATCAAAATTCAACTCATTCTTATTGAAAATGCAGGTTGTTGATTTAAATGGAGAAATCTAGACATCATGTCAGCCCTCATGTCACCTTGAATAAGACATTCTATATAACATATTTGAAGTGAAAGTCCAATAGATACATTCTATAGATAATTCAATTATGAACCTCAGACAACACAGTGGACCAACACCAGCAGATGACATGGCACCCCAAACCATCACTGACTGTGGAAACTTTACACTGGACTTAAAGCAACGTGGATTCTGTGACTCTCCTCTCTTCCTCCAGACTCTGGGATCTTGATATCCAAAGGAAATGCTAAATTTACTTTCATCAGAGAACATAACTTTTGACCACTCAGCAGCAGTCCAGTCCTTTTTGTCTTTAGCCCAGGCGAGACGCTTCTGATGCTGTGTCTTGTTCAAGAGTGGCTTGACACAAGGAATGCAACAGCTGAAATCCATGTCTTGCATACGTCTGTGTGTGGTGGTTCTTGAAGCACTGACTCCAGCTGCAGTCCGCTCTTTGTGAATCTCCCCCACATTTTTTAATGGGTTTTGTTTCACAATCCCCTCCAGGGTGCGGTTAACCCTATTGCTTGTACACTTTTTTCTACCACATATTTTCCTTCCCTTCGCCACTCTATTAATGTGCTTGGACACAGAGCTCTGTGAACAGCCGGCCTCTTTAGCAATGACCTTTTGTGTCTTGCCCTCCTTGTGCAAGGTGTCAATGGTCATCTTTTGGACAGCTGTCAAATCAGCAGTCTTCTCCATGATTGTGTAGCCTACAGAACTAGACTGAGACCATTTAAAGGCCTTTGCAGGTGTTTTGAGTTAATTAGCTAATTAGAGTGTGACACCAGGTGTCTTCAATATTGAACATTTTCACAATATTCAAATTTTCTGAGATAATGATTTTGGGGTTTTCATTAGTTGTCAGTTTTAATCATCAAAATTAAAAGGAATGAACACTTGAAATCTGTCTGTGTGGAATGACTGTACACATTATACAAGTATCACTTTTTGAATGGAATTACTGAAATGAATCTACTTTTTGATGATATTCTAATTATTTGACCAGCACCTGTATGGTGTTCCAGGCAGCTATTCTGGGAGATCTGCTGCTTCCACAGCTGATGGCCTATACTGACAATAGGTCCCTGACACCAGAAAACAATTACTTTAATCATCAACTCTGTAATGTCAAGATAACAGTGGAGTGTGCCTTCAGTGTGCTTAATGGGAGATGGCGGTACCAGCTGAAATGGATGGACACGCACATGGGCAGGGTGCCTCGCTGTGGCTGCATTTTGTGACCTTCAGCCTCTGTGAATTAAACAGTAAGGCCTATGGAGAGGAACCAGCTTCTGATAATAAGCATTTCAGAGACTATGTGGAAGGGATTTTTCAAGCTGGGGACGTTTACTCCTTGTACAGACAAATGAAAGTAGTGATGTGTTGTTGTAAAATTACATTGGCATATTTTTCACATATTTGCCTAATTTGAGCTATGAACTTGAATTGCTCATAAGCATCTACAGTGGAGAGAACAAGTATTTGATACACTGCTGATTTTGCAGGTTTTCCGACTTACAAAGAATGTAGAGGTCTTTCTACCATAAGTACACTTCAACTGTGAGAGACCAGAAAATCTCTAAGAAAATCCAGAAAATCACATTGATTTTTAAATAATTCATTTGCATTTTATTGCATGACATAAGTATTTGATCACCTAACAACCAGTAAGAATTCCGGATCTCACAGACCTGTTAGTTTTTCTTTAAGAAGCCCTCCTGTTCTCCCCTCATTACCTGTATTAACTGCAACTTTTTGAACTTTTTACCTGTATAAAAGACACCTGTCCACACACATACAGACTCCAACCTATCCACAATGGCCAAGACCAGAGAGCTGTGTAAGGACATCAGGGATAAAATGCAGACCTGCACAAGGCTGGGATGGGCTACAGGACAATAGGCAAGCAGCTTGGTGAAAAGGCAACAACTGTTGGCACAATTATTAGAAAATGGAAAAAGTTTAAGATGATGGTAAATCTCCCTCAGTCTGGGGCTCCATGCAAGATCTCACCTCATGGGGCATCAATGATCATAAGAAAGGTGAGGGATCAGCCCAGAATTACACGGCAGGACCTGGTCAATGACCTGAAGAGAGCTGGGACCACAGTCTCAAAGAAAACCATTTGTAACACTACGCAGTCAGTCATGGATTAAAATCCTGCAGCGTACTCAAGGTCCCCCTGCTCAAGCCAGCGCATATCCAGGCCAGTCTGAAGTTTGCCAATGACCATCTGGATGATCCAGAGGAGGAATGGGAGGTAGTGGTTTGATGAGAAAAAAATAGAGCTTTCTGGTTTAAACTCCACTCACCTTGTTTGGAGGATGAAGAAGGATGAGTATAACCCTAAAGAACACCATCCCAACTGTGAAGCATGGAGGTGGAAACATCATTCTTTGGGGATGGTTTTCTGCAAAGGGGAGAGGACAACTGTACAATATTGAGGGGAGGGTGGATGAGGCAATGTATCTTGGCCAACAACCTCCTTCCCACAGTAAGAGCATTGAAGATGGGTTGTGGCTGTGTTTTCCAGCATGACAATGACCCGAAACACACAGCCAGGGCAACTAAGGAGTGGCTCCGTAAGAAGCATCTCAAGGTCCTGGAGTGGCCTAACCAGTCTCCAGAACCCAATAGAAAATCTTTGGAGGGAGCTGAAAGTCCGTATTGCCCAGCAACAGCCGCGAAACCTGAAGGATCTGGAGGGTCTGTATTGACGAGTGGTCTGTATTGACGAGTGGGCTAAAATCCCTGCTGCAGTGTGTGCAAACCTGGTCAAGAACTACAGGAAATGTATGATCTCTGCAATTTCAAAAGGTTTCTTTCCAAATATTCAGTTCTGCTTATCTGATGTATCAAATACTTATGCCATGCAATAAAAATGCTAATTAATGATTTAAAAATAATACAATGTGATTTTCTGGATTTTTGTTTCAGATTCCATCTCTCACAGTTGACTGGTACCCATGATAAAAATTATAGACCTCTACATGCTTTGTAAGCCCGCAAAATCTGCAGTGTATCAAATACTTGTTCTCCCCACTGTACATGTGTAGAAACCTGCCTCTAATGTTCACAAGACTGGATTTAAACAACACGACTTGTCTCCTCCTTGTTTTCTCTTATCGAATGAGAACAGAACAGTATGAACTGGACTAAGGTGATATAGGGTGGTAAGGATAGTGCTGCAAGTGTCTAAAGAGTGTAATAGTAATTTAAATCAATGCAAACTGATAGACCAGCGAGGAAGTTGATCAAGGAAATATATGAGGCAGTCTAGTAAATAGTCTAGTAAATATTTAAAAAATGTACTTAAAGCATTAACTGGTAACTTTTGATTGTATTTATGCTACAGTACAGTATAAATCATATATGGCCCCTTTAATCTGACAATCAGTACTTGTGAATGTGTCTTGTGTAGTGACATTTTGACTAAATCACAATGGTATTCAAGTTGGCTGCTGAATGGCTCTTAAGTCCAAGGTTTTGCAGGTATCCATTTAATTTGGCAACTAATCATCAAGCCTGTGGTTGAGGTATTAATGTGTGCTAAGTTAGTGTACAAAAAAACATTACATCTCTGGTGGCCCAAGGAGAAGTTGGGAAAAATAAATCTACCCTTGTACTGATACACATGAAGAAAGCTGTCTGGCCATTTCAGTGAGTTCACTAAACATAAGACTGTTCTAAATGAATAACTATAATATTTTGCAACAAGTAGAGAATTAACAGCCAGAGACAGTTAGAAAGTTAGAGATTTGTTTTGTATGAATGGGAAAAGTAGCAAAAAAATTATTAAAATAACAACATTAGAGTTTAATGCCGCAATGTATAATAAAAGTTCATTTGTCCTGTGTTTCATCACAGCACTTTAAGCAGTTGATCAGGGTACAGCGGCAAGGACACTTAAAAATGCAGCCCAAAGAATAAAGTAATTATTTCTGGAAATTCGACCACACTGAATGGTTGCTCAGAACATATTACGAACCCTGTGGCTTTAGAAGTCTAGGGTGTACGGGAATGAGACCCCTAACAAATAATGTGAATTGTAATGGTGAAAAGGTACAGTGAGAACAAAACACAGACAACCAAAGATACAGACAAACAAAATGTTTACTATAAACTGTAAATGGCTTAGGAAAAGGGGCTGAGCTGGATCCACATAAATAAATAATAAATCCAATAACCCCAAAACAGGTACAAACAGCAAAGGTTAAACAGGGACTAGACAAAAGCAAAAATGACACCACAACAATACATACTCGCATTAAACAGGACACAGTGAGATGTACGGACAGCGTCTAAACTATGTGGTGTATGAAAGAATAAAAATAAGGAGCTAGTGTGTCAGCAACCATTGTCAGCTAGATATGGACGCAACAAGGGAAATCACAAGGGACCATGTTCACACCATTCTGTAGTCATGCCCCTAAATGAGCCACATAACAGTTTTCCGCCTGTTTTCCATAAGACAGCATGGCCATTTCGGACAGCTTACTTTTGGTCACCCTAGCTATGTCCTTATCTAGATGACAAGGTCGAGCTGACAAGGCTTCAGCTCTGTCCATCTCTCCTTACACTTCAGCATAGTTAGCGTGACCTTTATTTAAACAAGGAAATTTAGCTGAGACCAAATACTTATTTGCAGTTGAGCTCTGTCTTACAGAAAATAGACATGAAAATGAAATACATGGCTAAGAAAACAATCACAGTTGATGAGAAAATGTCTCATGAGAGGCACCAATGCTTCTAAGTTCACTCTGCAAGGAATTCCATGATTATGGGGTGTGGCATTCAAAAGCAGTTCTAATGCAGAGAAAGCACTTGGTATCTGTAGTACTAGCAAGTCATGTCAGTGCGACTGATAACTGCTGTTTAACCAATGAAAGATCATTTGAATATTTCAAATTTATTGACAAATAAACCCTATAAACAAACATCAACAAGAGTTCACGCCAATCAAAATGTATGAGAGACAATGATACGAGTTGGCACCTGTAATAAAGCAGAGCTGCATTATAGAATGAATCCAGAGGTTTCAATACTGATGCAAAACCATACAAATACAGCACATCACAATAATCTAACACTGACAAATGGCTTGCACAACTGTTCATGACAACTTTTGGAGATGACGTGAACAATTCTACTTTTATGTAACAATAACAGAAACATCCAAGGTATTTATTTTGAGATCATCCAGACCTAGATTTTGGGACCTAGAGAATAACATAAACTGTTTCCCGTGGATTTAGAACCAGGCTAAGAACCACAAGTGAATGTTGTAGAAATTGGACTGTAAGAATGTAAGTATGCAAATGCTCATGCAAGAGGCAGCAGCCAAGGACAGTACTGTGTCATCAGCATATAAATGAAAATGACAATTCCTCACAGAATTACAGATCCTGGGGACCTCCATTGTCTATAACAAATTCTGATTCATACCCATCAGTTACTGTGTTGGCCTAATGAGGTCTTTCTCTTCAGCAGGGTAGAATGATCAGTTGTCTCAAAAGCCTTTGACAGGTCAATGAATAAAGCAAAACAATACAATTTATCATCCAAGACTTTGGCAGTATCATTAATAACTAATGAAATTAATCTAAAACCAGACTAATATCTGTTTGAAATTCAATAGATTTCAGCAAGGCAAGACAGTTTAGAGACAGCATGATAATTGTCTAGGACACTAATATTCCCGGTCTTATGTATTTGCAGCACATGAGTGATACTCAAAACTTTACAATTGACCCCAGAAATTATTGTAAGATTTAAAATGTGTGTTAAAATTCAGAAGATGAGGTTAACACACATTTTCTGTTATTTTATCTTTATTCTCTGATGTCCACAATTAAAGAGGAAACACTGTTGAAGTACTCTATGGCTAGTATGGCTCCTGGAATAGGAGAAATTCAGTCAAAGTCACTTTTTACAGTAAATGTCTTGAAAGAAGGCTTGTTCTGAAAATATTTCAAATGTATTTTGGTGATAGTGTGTTTTGGCCTTTAAAGTATGACACTCAGGTTCAGGCAATAGGGCAGTGATCACTAGAAATGCACCACTAGCCTTATATTTGTGTTGGAAATTTGTCGATATGCAATTAATAATTGGAAATTTAAAAGACTCCTTTAGATTAGGCCATGATGGCTTCATGATTACCATGGTCGAGTTTAACTCACCACAAAACTCCCTTATTTTTTCTCAATCATGTTTCCTGGCAAGTTATTTCCCAGGATGATTACTTCACATAATATACAAAACAATGCTACAAGCAAAATAACACAATTTAATCAAAATTGCAATTGAAGCTGCAGAGGTCACATTAGGTTGATTGCCAATTAGCAGTACATGTGTCAGCTATAAGAGGCAATTAACCCTTTTATATTTTAGATGTAACAGCAACATGATGTAACTAACAGAGTTCCAAATAGGCCAAAAAGTCAGTGTCTGCATAGCAGGTGCATCAGTCACAAAAAATGCAAATGTATTCAGTGTCTCATGAATAATACGCTCTGCAATCTTGACACCTTATGCTGAGCATGGACAAACCGCATTAACGAAATGGAACAGTGGTAGCAAGTTGAAGCTGACGGACTGGAAAAGACCAACACTTAACAGAATAGTTGCTCAATACCCCAAAAGCACAGCCTCAAAAATGACCACAGAATTGAATCAGCACCTCTGTGACCCAGTCTCAACAATAACTGCAACTGTCGAAAGCTTCACCAATTAGGAATGTACGGCAAGACTGCCATAAGGAAACCATTTGTACCCAAGGCCAACACACATTTACACAGGTATGCCCTAGGGTCATGCTTTTTATTGTTTTTGCCACTCCACCTTTGCACACTAACAGACCTACCTTGCAAAATTCTCTTCACTTTGCACAAACTGTATAATGCCCTCTACTGCACTTTATTATTTTAGCTAGACATTCTTGCACATTTGTATTGGTTAGCATGTCACAAACAATATCTCACAAAGAAAGCATGACACAAACTGAACAAAATAATGGACCACTAATGAAAATCAGGTGGGATAAACAGGTGTTCAGAAGTTGTGTGATTGGGTACTGGAGAGTAATGTGTTCATGAAGAAGGTAGTGCGTTGTGTTCCGAAGGTATGGGCTGAGAGTGGAAAGTCGATCTTACACTACTGGGCTAAGATGCTAAGATGGCCAACCATAAGGTTATTTGCCCCCCAGGGAGTCTTATCGCAATAGAAGATAATGCATTAGGGTTTTATAGAATTGGCCTGTTTTTGGGGGCCCGTTTACATTTTCCTTACATGCTATTTTATACAGTTAAACTGCACTCATTACGGTTTAAATAAGGCAATATTTTTTATCCCAGCAGTCCTTACCAAAATGTTTTAAAAAGTTGGCTGAGAAGGTGTACTGATACAGAGTAAATGTGTAGTTGATTAAGTCTAGTGGTAGACAGAGGAGGTGATGAAAAAAAGAATGGTGACATTTTGTGTTTTTCTGAGTTACATGTGGGGGGGGGTCTTACCCCAGGGGGCGTCTTACCCTACTTACATTTTTAATTTGTGTAAGCTGATTTACAGTGTTTTCGATACATTTACAACAATAATTTATGATGTACAGATTTACATACGTTTTTTATTTACATATAGTTTGACATGTCGCCAGGTATTTTCAATAGAATTGTATCGCATATCAAACAAACACTACACTAGACGTAATATAGATCATTTGTTGCCCTCAAGTGTGTCAATTAATAATTCATTAATAGTTCAACAAAACTAACTGAATCAAAATAAGTCAATTTACAGTAGCAAATATGGGAGTAGGCCTAACAGCATACCGCCAGTTAAGTCATGATTGCTATATCATGGACGGGTGAATTTGATGTTAATCATTCATCATGTTGTATGTCGTTAAATATTTCAAAATGTAATTGTAAATACTAGTCGATGCTAACTGTCTACATTTCCCCAAGGTTGACCTGCGTATACAACGTATCCAATTCGGTACGTTGGTGGTTAAGATTTTAGTTTTTTGTTACTTTGTAGCCAGGGCTACCGGCATGTGCTGTGCTTGGTGTTATGTCAGGACAGTGTCCAAAATTCGTAAGACATCAAACTGCCTCATATCCAGAATTTATAGGCATTCTAGAAATCACATTAGAAACTTATTCAACAATATTGTGATATAAGGAAACAAATAAAAGCTATTCCTTACCCCCTCCATGCATTTGACACAGGTATGGAAAACGCCACACATTCCCCAATCCAACCGCGTATGAGACACACGCCAGAACAAATTGCGTGGGGTTATCCCACTCTTCTCTTGCTGAGTCTTTTCTCATTTTTCCTTCTAGGCTGACAAGCAGGCCAAATTTCGGGTCCGGGTGACGGATGCGCGCTGCTGGTAGACAAGCGTGTCTCTATTCAAGTCCCAATATGAAAAGAAATAAGCATGTACGGCATAAACACTGCTGCCTGGATAATGAAACAAATCCAGAAAACAAGTCCTAAGAATTACAGGGCATATAATTCAACAGGAGGCTGAACGATCCAGATACCTTTGAAATGCTTGAAGATCGAACGTGCAGTTTATAGAGCGCGTGCCCATTCTAATAAGGCCCCCTACTTTAGAGGGAGGTTCTGCGTATTCATTGTAAGGCCAGGATCAGTGTGTGTATCGCGGTTAACTATCCTGGGTGAATGTTTGATTTGCAAAGGCTTTTCGAAAAACCACAGGTCCTGTCACGTGTTTATAAACAGATTTTTATGAGCGCGTGGAGAATAACATTTATAATAACTTGGCTTCAGATATAGAGTGTTTATCTTTGTTCCATGGACTGCTAAACGAACAATTCTGTGCTGAAATGATTTGCCAACCAGCTAACACCATAGAAACCTAACGGATAGACCAAGCTATAGCCTGTGCAATTGAATCTGATAATACTAAATTAATTAATTTGTTAGGACTACCAACTGTCATGATGGTGAAATAATGAGTACATTTGACTTTTTATTATTTCTAGAAAGATCCACATTATGTGTCAGTCAATTATTTAAATTGTTGTTAAAATGACCTGTACTGTACCAACGTAAAGCCTCATATGGCCAGAAGTATGTGGACACCCCTACTAATTATTGAGTTCAGGTGTTAAGCACAACCATTGCTCACAGGTGCATAACATCCAGCACATAGCCATGAAATCTCCATAAAAAAACATTGGTAGTGCAATGGGTTGTACTGAAGAGCTCATTAACTTTAAGCGTGGCACAAGTCAGTTTGTGAAATTTCTGCCCTACTAGATCTTCCCTAGGATGTGTCTAAGAGCAACAATAGCCCAGCCATGAAGTGGTAGACCACGCAAACTCACAGAGGGGAGCGGACGAGTGCTGATGCGCATAGCGCGTAAAAATTGCCAATGCATCACTCACCACAGAGTTATAGATTGCCTCTGGAAGCAACATCAGCACAACAACTGTACGCACAACAAAATGAGTTTCCATGGCCGAGCAGCTGTGAGCAAACGTCACATCGGCATGCACAATGCCAAGCATGGGCTGGAGTGGTCCAAGGCACACTGCCACTGGACTCTGGAGCCGTGGAAATGTGTTCTCTGGAGTGATGAAATCACGTTTCACTATCTGGCAGTCTGATTGATGAATCTGGGAGTGGTGGATGCCAGGAGAGCACTACTTGCTGGAATGCAGGGACCAGGCTCCATAGTTTCAGTGAACGGTCATTTTCAGCAGCTGGGCACCGATGATGTGCTGGGCAGTTTTCATCACTCGTTGCAAGGTATTCTGGTCAGCTATGGAGCAGCTGCTGAACCACAGTGTGGTACAGTTGGTCAGAATGATTTTGATTGTGCAGCAGTAAAAGTTTACACAGATTTTGGAGGACAGGCAGACTTTCTTAAGACTCCTCGAAACATACATGCATAGCTGCATCATTTTGACCAGAGCTGTGGTGTTGAGGGACCAGGAGAGGTCCTTGGAGATGTGGACACCCAAACATTTGAAGCAGGAAATTAATGTTCAATCAGATAAAAAGGACATTAGACTAGGGTCTCAAACAATACATAATTATGTACATAAGTTTGCATACCCTGTCAGAAATTGTGAAATCTTGGCATTGATGTTGAAAATAGGACTGATCATGCAAATAATTTGTATTTTATTTAAGGATAGTGATCACATGAAGCAATTTTTTTAGTTGTTTGGCTCCTTTTTAAATCATAATGGTAAAATAAATCACCCAAATGGCCCTGATCAAACGTTTACATACCCTTGAATGTTTGGCCTTGTTACAGACACACAAAGTGACACACAGGTGAAAATGGCAATGAATGTTGAATTTCCCACACCTGTGACTTTTAAATTGCAACTAGTGTCTGTGTATAAATAGTCAATGTTTTTTTTAGCTCTCATGTGGATGCACTGAGCAGGCTAGATACTGAGCCATAGGGAGCCGAAATGAAATGTCAGAAGACCTGCATAACAAGGTAATGGAACTTTCTAAAGATGGAAAAGGGTATAACAAGACATCCAAAGCCTTGCAAATGCCAGTCAGTACTGTTGAATCATTTATTAAGAAGTGGATAATTCAGAGATACCGAGCCAAGTTCAGGTAGACCAGGAAAGATTTCAGCCAAAACTGCCAGAAGAATTGTTCGGGATACAATGAAAAATCTACAGGTAACCTCAGGATAAATACAGGCTGCTCTGGGAAAATACAATGTGGTTGTTTCAAGGAGCTCAATATGACGATACTTGAACAAATAGTTGCCAGAAAGAAGCCTTTACTGTACCCATGCCACAAAAAACGGTTACAATATGCCTGACAACACCTTGACATGCCTCATAACTTCTGGCACACAGTAATTTGGAGTGACAAGACCAAAACAGAGCTTTACTGTCACAACCATAGGCGTTGTGTTTGGAGAGGGTTCAACATGGCCTATAGTAAACAGAATATCATCCCCACTGTGAAGCAATGTCCCATGTTTTTTATTTGAACATTACTGCATCCTACAGTATTACAAAATGCACAACAAATATTTTTTTAAATTGTCAAAAGAAATGCAGGTATAATAATGTGAATAATGAAATATTCGTCAACAGACTCAAGAGCTTGCTCGGAATCTTTGGAATAGCGCTCCAGTGGTTCTATACATATCGTCCAAATGGAAAATAATGGCAATTCTAAATCCAATCCTGCAACAGTCATTCAACAACTGCCACAGGCCACTGTTCTAGGCATTCTCCCATTTCCCATATAGCTTTTAGTCCTTGATATATTCATCTAAAGATTAATTTGTATGATGACCAGAATATACAGTATGCAACCCACACACCTTAGAGGGGCCTGTGCTGAGGGTTGTGCAGTAAAGGTGATGTCACTTAGTCTCACCACCTGTGGTTGGGACATCAGGAAATATTGGAACCAATTGCGTATGGCTAAGTCCAGCCCTCTTTCTCCCAGCTTCCTCACAAACTTGCACGGCACTACACTGTTGAAAGCTGAGCTGTGGTTGATAAACTTTGTTCTTCCATAGGTTTTCCTCTTGTCTATGTGGATAGAACAGTGAGTTGAGAAGTGAGGATGTGCTATCTATGGCTTGGTTGGGTCAGTAGGCTGTAAGAAAAAAGTTTAATATGACAGTGAACCCTTGACAAGGGATGCTTTCCTAGCCAGCAGTAATGTACGGGTTAACATGCTTGAAAGTCCTACACATGTTGTCAACAAAGAATGTCAGCCTTCTGTCCGCATCAGCAGCATGGGATCTAACAATAGCAGCATGGGCTCCCTTTGTTGTTTTCCCTGATACATGCAAAAATACTTTTCTGGGAGTGAGGCAAGGACATCTGTATAATAAAAAATATTATTAGATATTTTTTTGTTTGCTCATTGAAATAGTTTATTGAAATAGTAGTTGGTTTGTAAAACAACATGAAAATATGCAAAGATTTACAGAAAGATATTTTTATCCATTATAATCTTCTATATAGTTCAGAACTTTGTTACCAGGTATAAATCTAGTTCACATACTGAAGTTAATTACCTAAGAGATGTTTCTAGGTGGTATGTCATAGCTGGTGTACCATTCTTTTAATATTAATATGAATGCTCTCTGTGGCGCATTTGCATTCACTGACACTGCACACAGACTTCTGGGAAAAAAATCGAGCTCTTTGGCATCAACTCATATTTCTAGGTGACATCCTTGGAAAGCTCTTTGGTCTTGGCCATAGTGGAGAGTTTGGAATCTGATTGATTGTTTCTGTGGACAGGTGTCTTTTATAGAGGTAACAAGCTGAGATTAAGAGGACTTCCTTGAGTGTGCTCCTAATCTCAGCTCGTTACCTGTGTAAAAGACACCTGGGAGCCAGACATTTTTCTGACTGAGAGGGGATCAAATACTTACTGCAAATCAATTTATAACAATTTAGTTTTTCTGGATTTTTTATATTCTGCCTCTCACTGTTCAAATAAACCTACCATTAAAATCATAGGCTGATCATTTCTTTGTCAGTGGGTAAACGTACAAAATCAGCAGGGAATCAAATACTTTTCCCCCTCACTGTACACTGATGCCAAACATTACAACCACCTGCCTAATATCGTTTTGGTCCTCCACATGCCGCCAAAACGATGCAGACCACCAATGTATAGACTCTGCAAGACCCTTGAAGGTGTCCTGTGGTATCTGGCACCAACATATTAGAAGCAGATCCTTTAAGTCCTGTAAGCTGTAAGGTAGAGCCACTGTGAGTCAATCTTGTTGGTGTAGCACAGAGGTGTCAAACCAGTTCCACGGAGGGCCAAGTTTCTGCAGGTTTTCGCTCTCACCCTGTAATTGATTGATTAATTAGGTCACTAATTGGTTAGTTTCTACCATCACCTGGTTGTTTTGGTCTGAACTGGGAATCAAAAACCTGCAGACACTCGGCCCTCCATGGAACCAGTTTGACACCCCTGGTCTAGCACATCCTACAGATGCTCAGTCAAATTGAGATCAGTGGAATTTGGAGGCCTGGGCAACACATTGAACACTTCATCATGTTTCTCAAACCATTCCAGAAAAATGTGTGCAGTGTGGCAGGGCACATTATCCTGCTGAAAGAGGCCACTGCCATCAGGGAATAGCATTGCCATGAAGGGGTGTTACTGGTCTGCAACACTGTTTAGGTAGGTGGCTCGTGTCAAATTGATGTCCACATAAATGCCTGGACCCAGGGTTTCTCAGAGCATCAAACTCCCTCCACCAGCTTGTTGTCTTGCCACAGTGCATTCTGGTGCACTTCATTAGCTAAACAGTACACACAAAAAGGCCGTCCACATGATGTAAAAGAAAACGTGACTCATTGGACCAGGAGACCTTCTTCCATTGCTCCAAGATCCATTTGTGACACTTGCATGCCCAATGTAGGCGCCTTTAAGGGCAAGCAAGGGTCATCATGGGTGCTCTGACCGCTTAGTGGATAGGCAGGCCCAGTGATGACCAGGAGCGCAAGCCTTGCTGTTTTAGAGATGCTTTGACCCAGTTTTCTGGCACTAATAATTTAGCCCTTAGAAAGTCTCTCAGGTCTTTACTCCTGCCCATTTCCTCTGTACCTCACATGTTGACTATGATAATCGATTTTTCTCTATATATCTAATCAATCCAGACCTTGACATGTGTCTTTGTTAGAAGATGATCAACGTTATTCACTTCACCTCTGAGTGGTCATAATGTTTTGGCTCATCAGTGTATATTTTGGTGGCCGCAGGGTAATCACTTCTTAGCTAGTGTCAAGAGCATGGTGCCAGTCGCTGATTCTAATCCCCATGCCTACAAAGATACAAGCCATGTCATTCTAGACAGTTAACCATAATGGATATATGTTCTTGACCAACGTAGTGTTGCCATTCAAAATGTGAAGTGATATATGTTCTTGACCAACATAGTGTGGCAATTCAAAATGTGGATTGATATATGTTCTTGACCAACGTAGTGTGGCCATTCAAAATGTGGATTGATATATGTTCTTGACCAACGTAGTGTGGCCATTCAAAATGTGGATTGATATATAATGTTCTTGACCAACGTAGTGTGGCCATTCAAAATGTGGATTGATATATAATGTTCTTGACCAACGTAGTGTGGCCATTCAAAATGTGGTTTGATATATGTTGTTGACCAACGTAGTGGGGCTATTCAAAATGTGGATTGATATATGTTCTTGACCAATGTAGTGTGGCCATTCAAAATGTGGATTGATATATGTTCTTGACCAACGTAGTGTGGTCATTCAAAATGTGGATTGATATATGTTCTTGACCAACGTAGTGTGGTCATTCAAAATGTGGATTGATATATGTTCTTGACCAACGTAGTGTGGTCATTCAAAATGTGGATTGATATATGTTCTTGACCAACGTAGTGTGGTCATTCAAAATG